>JADLZL010003256.1:0-173024 GCA_015844335.1 Chrysopogon serrulatus | reverse complement strand
AGTTTTGTATATTCAAAGATTTTCCAGTGGATTATTCCGTAAAAGCATAAAAGAGGGATTAGAGTGCATAATAATCACGAAACTTATCCGCCACGGAAAGATAACCATTGAGACGTGAGAAGGATCTAGAAGACACCGAAGCAACAGACCCGCAGACGCCGCTGCCAGCCCCACCCCCTACGGCCGGGCGCCCCAAGTTAGGTTTCGAGCCCCCCTTCCGAGTCTTTTCCACCGCCTATGAGGAGTCATCTCTAAGTCGGTTTGATCCTCGCAAGCGCACGCTCATCCCACCGGCTATAAATAAAGGGGTAGACCCCTCCCTAGAGAAATCAAGTCATTTGGAGATCAAGCCATCAAGAGCCTCTCTAGCTTTCATCGTAATCTCTATTTCATAGCTTTAGCCTAGTTAGATTAGAAGTAGAAGAGTTCTAGTTCTTCAACGGATCGGAGCCTCTAGCTGCCCGTCTGAGCGCGGAGTTCGTATAGTTCTAGTACTTTGCTCTTATTCAATATTATGATTCAGGCAACATTGTTCTTAATCTCTTATATATATTCTTAATTGCAATAGTCATTGTCTACTTTGATTATATGTCTAGGGATAGTTGGTTTGATCTTATTGAATTCATGTAATTGCTCGTATAGCGTTTTACCCAAGCGATCGATGGGTAGATGGTAGACAATATGTAGACGCTGTGTCTAGATATCTTGTTTATCCCCCGCGAAAGTGCACCTTGATGTGTCGGGTCGTGGTAGTCCGCTGTGAGGTAACAAATGCCAGTTGGTTCCTCTATAGTCCATCCCCCCAGACGTAGGACTAGCAGTGGCACAAATGCGGTTGGATAATGACTCCTGCTTCACATCCTTCCTAGTTGATGCCCCTTTACATGTGATCATGATGTAGGATTAACTTAACAATGATTGCTAGATGTAATTGCACTAATTAGAGTTATTCATTGATGTAGTTATTGAATTACCTTAGTATTTATTTCCCTGAGTTTATCCATTGGCTAGCTATTACTATGACTAGAAGAGCTCGATGTTTATCTATTTATGATGACTCGATCATTATTTATCATATATCTTTTATCACGTGATTCTTATCCCCTCAAGTATGAGTAGGATTCTAGTTATAGTTTATCTTTCACATCAATAGTATAAGTTGTAGTTATAAGTCCCACATAAACCTTTCCAGTGTATAAATATAAATCGACAACCCGGTAGAACTCCTAGGTAAAATACTACAACGGATAATTATCTCATCCGCTTAACTGCTTTTAGTTTATATCGATATTTCTCTTAGTCATATTGATTGATACATATATATAAGCCTATATTTATTCTTAGCATATACAATTAGGGATGACAACCTAGTTCATGCTTAGGGATATGGGTGAGAGATAAGTGGCTAGTTGTTAATGACAAGTTAATTTCATACCATGTGTTTCTAATCTCATTAATTAGTAATGACGTTAAAATACCAACAAGCATTTTTTGCGCCATGTCGGGAAGGTAGTTAGGCAATTAAGAAACACTGATAGACTTATACTCAATTATGTGATCGAGATAACCATTAACCCCCTCCAAGCGATTACCCTTGTTTGTCTACTTTAATATCTTATACTGTGGTAATGAATGACCGGTTTATGACCTTCCCAAGATGCCCCCACAAAATAAGAAGAAACATAACAAATCCAATGTTGGAGAAAAAGGTCGACGTCACAGGACTTTAATTCATATCTCAAGTGACGGAACAAAGATGTTGCATCACTCACAAATTCCAAAGATGTGAGTCATGGTAAGTATGATTAAATAAAGGTAAGAAAGTCTTGTTTATGGACTTTAAAATTTATGAGTAGTTATTTTTTGTATTTCACTGCATGTTTACTTTAATCCACACTATTTAGTTTAAATTTCCTCAGCCATAACTTGTTCCATTTCATATATTCATCTCACGTGCATTATATATATATATATATATATATATATATATATATATATAACTCACCATGATCATGCTCTTTTTATCTCTATAAATTTCTACTATATTTTCATGCTACCTTTATTTGCTATGATATATGTTTAGGCTTTGAAGTTTTTTCATAAATCTCTTAAATGAAGCATGGTGCTTAGTTTAGAAGTGGTGGTTTTACTTTTAAAAGGCTTTTAAACTAAGCTCGATTAAAATGCCTTCCTAAATTAAATTAGACGTGGTGTCTAGGTTAATTTTTGAGCCGATAGTATGTTGTAGAGGATCTTGGATATTTTATCGGACTAACCCCCTGCAAGAAAATTTTGAATTAAATCTGGAAAGTCAAGAGATAAGTTCACACCGGGGATGAATCAAAGGCGGATGATAACCTTGCACAAGAAGTCCAGCTTGTGAGTAGTAATATTTATTCATTTATCTTTTGTTACAAGTTATCTTTGCCTTGAACCATACTAGATTGCAACAACAACATAAACACGATAGATACAATTTATGCTAAATAATCTTAAACCATATATCATCTTAATTAGCATAGAAGAAAATCACAAAAAAAAATAGACAACAAAACCCGTATTTCAATTTTTCTATTTCTTTGGGTATGTGTCCATTAACATTTTACAGAAAAGAACAACCTTAATCTATTAGAGAAGAAGTTTTTAAGTGAATATTATTGCATCTCCAATAGACCCCAGCTCATCAACTGTAAATTAATCAAAAAAATCAGGAAAAGATTGATGAGTGGAGAGCATGTAATCTTCCATAGTTACATTGAAAGGTGAAAAGGCAAATAAGATAAAAGGAAGGCCTTACTCAAAGAAACCATAAGCTCTCACCAACAGATAAATCCGAACCCTCCTCTTCTAAGTAAGTTCGTCATCACTTACTTAGAAAGATGAAGACATGAAGTACGTTTGTCCAAGCCTCATGCAACATGTAACTACAATTAACATCTCATACCATGTTGCTAATTTGTCTTGGTCATTTCCACCCTATGCCATGCTCAAACATAACTTGCTAATATATATATATATATATAGTAAAATGCTCCTGTGGTTCACCATACATATTCTTGATTCTATTTGAATAAACACCTTTAAGTCTTGCAAACTTTCTTATTCTATTATAAGTATACTTTAGAACACTACTTAAACACTATAAAAAATCAAGCATACTTATATAAGAATTTGGTTGTACATATAGACTAACCCCTCCTATATCAAAAAAATGTTTAAATCTTATTAGAGAGACTATTCGTAGAATCAATCAAGGTTAAGGGTATGCTCCAAAATAATATCCTCGCTTTTAACCTTGATGGATTTTTTTTTAAAAAATACGAGCTATAGATTAATCTTTAACTCTTAGGCAAACACTATCCTTACTTTGATAAATAGTATATTCCTTCGGGTATGTGTTGTCCACTAACCCCTGCAGAGAAGACATAATGAGAGAAGCAGGAGGTCCTGAGGAGTGAGAAAGGATTACAATATTCGAGACAAGATGCTAATGAATAACCCATGATACAAGAAAAAAAAGAAGAGAAGACCATTGAAATTCATTTACCCTTCATCATGCTCTAATAATAGAGGTAACATCTTAAGAGAAGTGACCATTAATTGCAATAAATGGCAAAATACAATATGTTAGAGTTACAACTTAAATTGATCAACCTGATTAAACTCAACATGATTTGTTCTCTAAATTCGTTCATAGCGCTATTCTTTTAATCTCATTCTTAACCAAGTAAGCTAGAAATACTTCGTCTATTTTTCTTGATATATTATAAAGATGAATAGTCTTACTAACGATTAAGTAGCTTTACTCTTTATCTCATAAGTTTAAATGGCATATTTATACTTCTAGTCCTCTCAACCGTAATAGGAATGAACAATATGAATAATATCAATCTTATTGTGCCCAAGCTTAGAGGATGAATAAATTTCTGGTTCTGTTGGTGTTTTCCCACCAGCAGAGGTAGAACACACTTCAATTAAAGTATGGGGAGACAATCCCCTAAATTCTACAAGTGAAAGTTCTCAACTAGTAATAATGATGCATATAAGATTGGCTTTGAGACGCCTACAACAGAAAGAAAGAGGGTGGCACCGTCATTGAGAGCCAGTAGTGGAGGCACCACCTCAATCCTTACCTTCAAGAGCAACTCGAAGTACTCAATGAACCACTGCAAGGAGAAGTCCAGTTCGAAGGACTAAAAATATCGAACCCTCGCCGTGAGGTAACATCGGTAGTTATCTATATCTACTTTCTTACATTGCATGAGTTAATTTCTCTTTAGTATATTTATTTTTCTATATTAGCAATGCATAGAAAATAACAAAAATAAATAGTCTTGAATTAGGCTATATTCATGCATCTTAAAAACTTTAAGCCACATGTGAAACCCTTGTAGTGTAAAAGCTGTAGGAGTTCTCACTGTGGTGGCCTACAGAATAAAAATATATATCAAGTATTTGCACTTTCTGCATACAAACCCATAAAATCCAAAATATATATTAAAGCATCCTGTTGCAATACTGCTATCATAAAAATATTTTAAAATCACCACAACAACCAATCCTCTAAAAATGGCTAATCATTAACATTTTATGCTAATACCGTTCCACGAGCTTTGATGTTTTGTGAGAGCTTTCTACAGGATGACTTCAAGAGCCAGCTTACCTAAGAAATTGTCATCTTCATCACTTGTAGTATACCTTTTCTCGACATACAGCCTAACCCCTGTATGAATGAAGTAACTTCTTGGTGATAAGATTGAAGTATTCCGTGCAACACTTGCTCTTATAAGCATGAGCTCCTCCTCGTGAGGACCACTCAGCTTCAACAATCAACTGTATCAAACATCTAGCTTGGAGGAGAGTATCCCCTAGTTATCAGGTAAGTATACCTATACGATTATCGAGTCTATCTTATAGTCATAAAATACCAAAAATATGTGGGCACATGAAGGTCCACGTCTGTTAAGTCTTTTATGAGTCTTTAGTTAAATAAAATCTAAAAACCAATAAAAAGAAGTCTTAGTCAGTATTAATTATATAGAGTGCGTCTAGAGTCAACTATGAACTAGAAAATTTTATTGGAGATGATGAATAGTTGCTCTACTAGAATTATTTTCAAGTGCCTAGTTGTCAACCATAAATTCTCCCGAGTTTTGGATATTGCTGTTTTAATTTGAGAATTTACTCTGAGCCTGAAACTGGTGGAGGCATATGCTTGAGCTGAGTCTAGGTGATTGATTGATATGATTCATGAAGGTTGAGCTGCTATTTATCTTATTCTTAGGTAGCATTATTAAGTTCTAGAGATTTATTTTGAAAACCCAAAATCCTACATGATGAGCTCTTGTATGACAAAGTTTGAATTCCTACCACAACCATATATAATACATATAGAGTTAGAAAAACTTTTTGCGCATTCATGCTGCTTGCTTTGTATTGAGTTTAGTCAACCTTTGTTGTATACTTTATGAGAGACTTGTCATGCTTTTAAAATCAAGATCACTTACACACTCCATCCACATATGCATTACTCCTACTTTGAGAGTAAGCGCAACCATTTTCCACTTCCATCTAGATCCACCTTAAAATTGTTTTTCTCCTACACTGGGAGTCAAACACCCAAAAATATATAAACCCATAGGACAGACTTTGTTTAATTGCTCTAAATATTTATTGCTATCTCTCCAATTATCATATTGTATTCAAAGGATGCATGTGGCTATGCAAAAGGAAAGTTATTGAAAAAGAAAAGGGAGTAAAAGAAGGACAAGTGTCCTAACAATTAAAACTATGGGTACTTAGATGCCCGCCTCCCTGAAAGAAAAAAAGAAGAAAAAAGAGAGAAAAAAGAGAAGAGAGAAAAGAAAACGAATAAAGATAGCCCATGTTTTCCCGCGAAAAGTTCTAATATCAAAAGAGAGATTTATCCTCAATGAGCAAAAGTAGAATTAGAATTAGCCACTAGATACCTTATATACACCTATCCACCATATTCCATACACATGCACGTCTTGATTTAATTGTATGCCTTGACTCTCTGTGGATCCATTGTTTGGCTTTACAATATATGAATTATGAGTATGCTCACCCTTGTTTAATGCCACTCCTATGAGCTCCACTATAATCATTAGTTATAAGAGGGCATGACAACATGCCTCAGTAAGATCCATAAATACCACATATTAAAAAGACTTGAGGATGTCATACAATTAAGCTCTGAGTTTTATTGTGAAAACATAAAGAAACTCCAGAATATTGGTACTATGAAGGATTTGAGACATAGTGCTTGACCTAATTGTTCTGTTTTTGATTACTCAAGACTTATGCAAGAGCTGTAAAGCTCTATAGTTAAAGGTAAAATGAGTAAGTTTGAAGGTTAGAACAGACACTGTCTAATCCGGAGGAGAATCCTTGTTTGAAAGCATGTGTACTTGAAGAGTATAACAATATTGTAGCAACTCCTGATCCAAATATATTAGTGATTAGGCTTAGTTTGTTTGCCAAGGGACTGGCAAAAGGTAAGCTTGGGGGAGTTGTTGACGGTGGATAACGTCAACTTTTATTAGAACTTTAGACACAAAAGGATACATGAATACACACTAGTCTAGGGTTTTAACTGACAATTTTCATAAGTTTTGTATATTCAGTATTTTTCAGGGATTATTCCAGAAAAAGCATAAAAGAGGGATTAGAGTGCATAATAATCACGAAACTTATCTGCCACGGGAAAGATAACCATCGAGACGTGGAAAGGATCTAGAAGACACTGGAAGCAATAGGACCCGCAGACGCTGCCAGGTGGGGCCGGCTGGCCCCACCCTTGCGCCGGCCGGCGCCCCAAGTTAGGGTTTCGAGCCCCCCTTCCGGAGTCTTCTTCCACCGCCTATAAGGAATCATCTCGGCCCTTGGTTAAGTTGGTTTGATTCTGCGGCGCACGTTCATCCCACCGGGCTATAAATAAAGGGGCAGACCCCCCTCCCTGGAGGCATCAAGCCATTTGGAGATCAAGCCATCAAGAGTCTTCTCTAGTTCATCAGAGCCTCTCTAGTTCATAGCTTTAGCCTAGTTAGATTAGACGTAGAAGAGTTCTAGTTCTTCAGCGGGATCTGGAGCCCATAGCGTCTGTTTGGAGCGCGGAGTTCGGTATAGTTCTAGTACTTTGCTCTTATTCAATATTATGATTTAGGCAACATTGTTCTTAATCTCTTATATATATTCTTAATTGCAATAGTCATTGTCTACTTTGATTATATGTCTAGGATAGTTGGTTTGATCTTATTGAATTCATGTAATTGCTCGTATAGCGTTTACCCAAGCGATCGATGGGTAGATGGTAGACAATATGTAGACGCGGTGTCTAGATATCTTGTTTATCTGCGAGTGCACCATAATGTGCCGGGTCGTGTGGTAGTCCGCGTAGGTGACAGCTGCGTTGGTTCCTCTATAGTCCATCCCCCGTACGTAGGACTAGCAGGGCACGGTCGCGAAGTTGGATAATGACTCTGTTTCACATCCTTCCTAGTTGATGCCCCTTTACATGTGATCATAATGTAGGATTAATTTAACAATGATTGCTAGATGTAATTGCACTAATTAGAGTTATTTATTGATGTAGTTATTGAATTACCTTAGTATTTATTCCTGAGTTTATCCATTGGCTAGCTATTACTATGACTAGAAGAGCTCTGATGTTTATCTATTATGATGACTGATCATTATTTATCATATATCTTTTATCACGTGACTTATCCTTGTTATGAGTAGGATTCTAGTTATGGTTTACCTTTCACATCAATAGTGTAAGTTGTAGTTATAAGTCCTACATAAACCTTCCTTCCAGGTGGTATAAATATAAATCGACAACCTGGTAGAACTCCCTAGGTAAAATGCTACAATGGTATAATTATCTGTCCGCTTTCAGAACCGTTCTTAGTTTATATCGATATTTCTGCCTAGTCATATTGATTGATACATATATATAAACCTATATTTATCCTTAGCATATACAATTAGGGATGACAACCTAGTTCATGCTTAGGGATGTGGGTGAGAGATAGGTGGCTAGTTGTTAATGACAAGTTAATTTCATACCATGTGTTTCTAATCTCGTTAATTAGTAATGACATTAGAAATACCAACAGTTCCCACGTTATAAAATAAACCCCTAAGTTTCGGTTCCTATTCCCATTCCATTGCAGGAACACAGTTGCTAAGGCCACCATAGTTAGACTCTATTGTTGGTCAATTGGTGGCTACAACAAACACACCCCACTAGCCACCAGTGCCAAAGCATCCACCGGCACCAGACAAACCCATCCATATATCATAACACCAAGTTGTTACTGCTCTCAAGCCTTCAACAAAGTGGTGTCCAAAAACTCAAAGTTATCTCTTTGTTATCGCAAACCATGAGCACCGATCGTATTGCACCAAGAAAGTTTCTATTGTACATGAACCCTTTTTATTGTAGTGTTGCCATAGGACCTCACCTCAATTGATGGAATCACTCCACTAGATCTGAACCCATCTTAAGTCTACATTGTAGTAGTCACAACAAAAAGCACAATACATGAAGGCATCGCTACATTCGTTGATAGACTCCACACTAGATCAATTTCCTATACTGGCATTGGTAGGGTAGCAATATTGCCTCATAACTCAAAGATCTCTTTCAGTAGTCTAGCCGCTACTAAAACTTCAGCCTAAACACAAAGGCCTCGCCATAACTAAACTAAATAGAACCATCGAAAACCCTCCTAGCATTTATTGTGCACGGTTGAAGAAGAAAAAGGAGAAAAAATGAGGAAGATGAAGAGAAAGTGAAGGAAGAGAAATAGCAAGCCACTTGCTACCAACCATTGCCTTTGAAGATAATGATGCTTATGTTATGCAGATAAAACATATTATATCAATAAAATATTACTAGATATATTTCTTAAAGTTTTTCTATCCTAGTGAATTACAAAAGAATAGGGAAGTAGATGTTTTTGCAAAGCAAGCCTTTGTGATAATCATACTTATTTATTCACAGAGGTTCTATAAATACATAAGCTAGACTGCTTATACCTAAAGGGACATATGCACACAACTAACATCGTAAACTCATAAATGGTAACTTACTTAATGTATTTTGGAACATCTGTGTTAATACAATAGATTTGAGATAAAACAGGGACACAAGAAGGCAAGGATAATCTGGAATCGAACCGGCTTGCACAGCTAAGCTCACCATCTTTAATGCAATGGATTTTGGGATAAAGCCGGGACAAAAAAGGTAGGGATAATCTAGAATCGAACTGGCTCGCACAGTGAAGCTCAGCAACGCACATTCTCAATCTGTATTGAAGACCTTTGACTTGACTAATGTTTGGAGATGGTAAGGAAAAGAAGAGAAGAAGATGAAAATGGTTAGAAGATGTAGTGAGATTCATGTAGCCATGAACTACCATATGCATTTCCCACAAGCCTCTAATTGCCTGTGCTAGGTTTCTGCTACATTCAACTTCAATCTTTTAAGTCATACTCCCTTTGTCTCGGAATATAAGAGTTAAAATTTTGTCCTAAGTCAAATCACCTTAAATATGGTCAACTTTATAAAGAAGAATGTTAATATCTACCACATTATGAGATATTAAGGGCCTATTTGGATCCAATGAACTAACAACTAGTTCAAATAGTTAGATTTTATGAACTAGTCAACATTTTGTGGACTAGTCAACTAACACTATTTGAGTCTTGAATTAGTCATTAGTTCACCCTCTAATTCACCTGGGAATCCAAACACATAATGTATTTAATGATGCTAAGCCGAAGTCATGAGTATTATTGTTTTTTTTTCTATAAGCTTGGTATTATAATAGTCTGATTTAGGAAAAATTTCAGTCCCTTATATTTTAGGATGAAGGTAGTACAAAATAGCTCTTAATACCGTAAAAAATTTCACCAACAATATAAACTTAACTTTGGTTTATTAATAAGTTCCATATTGCTGTTCTGGTACACAATTCATTATTGGCAATTGGGAAAATCAAACAAGCAGCCACATCGGCAAAAATATTGGACCGAGAGCAAGTGATCAGATTCAAGGCACACTTAACATCAAATGGTGTCCACTCCGGCAGGTCATTTCTTGGCTTAACCAGTGTTCTGCATCCCAGCAGCAATGCCCTTCATGGTCAGGATGAGGGTGTCCTCCAGTCCCGGCGCATACTCGCTGGTCGGGTTCAGCTTCACCAGCTCTGCAGCAGGCTTGTTCCAGTCCATGATTTCCTTGGACAGGTGGGGCCGCAGTGTGACATGGTAATCTGGGTCACGGATGCGCTTCATTGTGTAGGCTTAGCAGACATTCAGTGTGGTGATGTACGCGTCACGGAGGCGGATACGTTGCTTCAGGTATAAATCCCCTTCAAGAAGATCCTTGTGTCCAGCAACCTGAAATTTTAAGTAGCCAGTCGCATCAGTTTATGACAATAGAGGATTTTTATAACTGCATACAATACTGTTCTGTTAATTTGACAAGGATTCAGTCTTATGATGAATTGGACAAGGATACAGTGTTGTTTTAGTTGGCACACTAACCTGAAGGAGAAGATGTTTGGTCTCTTCATAGTTTGCCCTCAGCTTCTCCCCAAGAGGCCAGAGCTCTGAAGAAACAAGGAGTTTATCGTACAAGGCAGCAATGCCCGGGTCACCCTTGGCGAATACCATCTCAACTAGATCAATTGTCACCCTGAAGAATGGCCATTCATTGTACATCTCCTGAAGCATGTGGAGGTTCCTAATGTCCTTTTCCAGGATGTGCTTGAAGGCAGCCCCAAAACCCAGCCAGACAGGGAGGTGGAAGCGTGTCTGTGTCCATGCAAAGATCCACGGAATGGCACGTAGAGACTCAATCCCACCGCTTGGTTTTCTCTTGGATGGTCTGCTCCCTATGTTCATCCTTCCATACTCCATTTCAGGTGTTGCCTGTTAACATGAACATTATAAACAAAATTAACTTTATGCTAAAGGTAGCGTCCACCTAAAGAATCCACTCTTTTTTTGATCAGTGCCTTGAGTGTATTGTATGTTAAACCTTCATGTATTTAAGTGTTGACAAAAAAATATAATAGATAGTAGTAACATGACAATCCTCCATGCGAACATTTGCACAGTAAATCATCAGAACAGATCTACATTTAACAATCTGACAAGGATGAAATGAAGTACTCGCAAGGCGGAAATACTCGACAAAACGTGGTTCTTGGAAGACAATGGACCGGTATTCCTTTGTTGCTACAACAGCCATCTCATCAAGCAGAGCACGCCATTCAGGTTTTGGGGAAATTGGTGGATGCATGCCATGCTCAAGAGTAGCAGCCGTGAAACGCTGCAGTGTCCTGAAACACAGGTGCTCCTCACCAAATGACTGTTCAATGACTTCCCCCTGAACAGTGACCCTGAGAGATCCATGGATTGTGTCCGGTGGCTGAGATAAAATGGTAAGATGAGTGGGGCCTCCACCTCTGCCAACAGTACCACCTCGCCCATGGAACATGGTCAACTTCACCCCAAATTACTTGGCGACTTTGATAAGCTCCTCCTGAGCCTTGTACAGCTGCCAAGCTGCTGAGAGACGACCAGCATCCTTACCTGAGTCTGAATAGCCAATCATGACCTCCTGTTTGCCATTAATCCTTTCTCTATGCCAATCCACTGAGAACAGTCTGGCCAGTGCAGCCGGGGCACCTTCCAGATCAGCCAACTTCTCAAACAGTGGAACAACTCTAAGTGGTGTCTTCACATGACATTCACGCTGGAGAAGCTCAACAACAAGAACATCAGACGGAGCTGTTGCCATAGAAATAATGTATGCTCCAAAGTTGTCCGCAGGAAGTTCTGCTATCACACGGAATGTGTCAAGGACATCAGCAATCTCATCAGTAGTGGGCAGGTCTGGACCAAACAATGGACGCTTGCCATTGAGTTCAGACAAAAGCCACTCCTGACGGCGTTCCTCAGACCACTCACGGTATGACCCTATTCCTAAGTAGGTGGTAATAGCATCAAGGACATCAGTGTGCCTATCAGATTCCTGCCTTATGTCAAGCCTCACAAGGCACAGTCCAAAGGTAGAAACTTGGCGCAAGAAATCAAGAAGGCTTCCATCAGCAATTACACGGTCACCACAAGCACAGAGAGACCTGTAGCATAGCTCCAAAGGCTCTAAGAACTGCAAGAGAACAGTTTTTCAGATCTATGATCAATCCAAAAAACTTACGAAAAAAAATCACAATTCAACTTGTGCAGTTCAAAGATTCTTTGATCAATAGTTGACCTGCTCAACGTTTATGAGAGTAGATTCTTCAGGAATGTCAGAATGTCCACTGGATAACAACTGGCGTGCCCGCTCTCGTGTATTGTAAAGCTTATCTCTCACATCACCGAGTTTAACTCGATATGGCTCACTCGGAGGAACCTTCTTCCAGAACTCTGTTACAGAAGAAACAATGGTTAAAAAGAGCAGCCAAGTACCATCTGATCTTCTGAAAAAAAAAAAAAAAAAAAATCTAAATGTCAAACAGTGTTATTTGCTAATCCAACTTACCTATATAGTGTTTTGCATCTTTTCTTTGATGAGCGATGTAACTCATCTGCTCGTGCCCGAAGCTCATCATTGCACCGCCACATAGACAACTGAAAAAAAGTTGCAAAAATTTATCACTTCGTAGTGCCAATTAGTTCATATAACTGTAACAAAGAAAAATTATGTAATCAGTCATTTGTACCTCGAACATGAGATCCTCAATCTGTGAGCAATACAAATTTGCTGCCATCATTCTGGCAAGCAGACAGACATCCCTTGTAACCTCTGGTGTCACTCTTGGATTTCCTAAATTGGTTGAAGTCATTAGGATCCAAATAACATAGCAGTGAGATTGCAGAAACATTATCAATGCTGACTCTTGTTTACCATCACGATCTCCTCCCATCCAAGAAGAGAACTGAATGAGAGGGGCATTGTAGGGCACACGCTCATCAATTCCAATGTTCTTCAAGGCAGTATCCACACGGCGTAAAAACTTTGGGACACCTTTCCATATTGTTTCATGGAAGTAACTCATACCAGCCCGCATTTCATTTTGTGGAGTAGGCTGCATTCTTCTGATCTCATCAGTTCTGAAGGCTGCCTGGATCTGAAAATAATGAATCGAAGTTAATACTTGGATTATTAATTTACCAACTTAGGTGGTGTACAAGAACAGAATAAATGATAATATTAACCCTGTATATGCTGATAAGATCAGCAAATGATTCGCAGTTTGCACAAATCAGAGCTGAAGAAATTTATCACATAGGAAAGGAGCTGCCTTAGATAAAATATAAGTCTAATGCTCATAGTATAGATTCAATGTGTTACCTCCCTCTGGAGAGCCTCATCAAGCTCCTGTTTGTCATCTGGGGTGATGTCCTTAGAGCACAGTTAAACCAGACAATTCCTTATCCTAGATTTATATTTGCAGTCATGCCAGTTAGAGAACAGAAGTATTTCATGTATTTGTGTTAGATTTCAAGGCATAGTTTTGCGGATTCACCGTGAGTGCTTCTGTAACAGTGATCTCCTCACTGACTGTGTTGGATGTGCAGTCAAAACCAGGTCAACAGTCTGACTCTTCAGAGCATCAAAAACCTCAGCTGGTGACTTCTTAAGGTCAACTACAAGCCGCTTAAAAGTTTCCTCAATATCAGATTCAGTCAGTGCTGAGTTCTCATCAGCAAAGTCCCCCTTCTTGAGCTTGACTCTCCTGCGATAAGCAATCTGGACTTCCTCAGCCAAGTTGGCCAAGTTAAGCATGTGCGAGAATGCTTTCGCCATTACAATCGAATCACCAGGATCCAAGCTGGTCAACATGTTGCCAAGTTCATCGAGCTTTTCTGGGTCATGCTTCCTTTCATACTCGGCAGCTATCTCATAGCACTCTTGTACCTACAGAGCAGGGTGAAACAATCATATTAACAGATCATGGTAAAACCAGCAAACTGATTAACTGATTAAGGTCTGACTATCTGACTAATTACAACAAGGCACATGAGAATTGTCCTTTTCCTACGCATACACAAGGGTTGGAACCAACCCAATAAATTTATTTTCTGAAAATACTAGCTCTGCAAGAGTTAATTCAAAATCAACTTGACATCGGCCCTGGACAATTGGCTACCATAGTTATTCCCTTTCTCTAAATGGGGAAACTGAGGTGCTTCACATTTTTTTTTTCTTTCCCGAGGATATGCAGGAGACCAGTGTAAGGCCTGCTTAAGCAAGTCAAAATTCTGTTTATCATTCCAGTTAGCAAACAAAATAAGCTCAAATTTGACTTGCACAATCAAACAGTCAAATCCAATGAACACAAATCCTGCAAGACAAGGGAGTACTAGTTTATATCAAGAAGTAAAGTCAACATCCCAACTCCATTTGTGCTCACATTAGATGCTCTAAGCACTAAGAATAACATTGCAGTATTCTAGAAAAAAGTTACTACAGAAAACATCCAAGAGATGCAAAAGAGAAATAATCCAATGCCTTGGCCTTGTTTCTCTCTAATAAGAGTAAGCTCCAACTTCCAACTCAAATTACTAATCCAGTATCATGCTTGGCTCATATTGCCCAAGCCTATAATAACAAGATGGCTAGAGTTCAAAAATAAAAATAAGAATAACAAGATGGCGCATATAACCAGTGCAAACAACCTGATCCGGAATATCAACCGTGAATCTCCTTTAAAAAAAAAAATCAACCGGACACATAAGGTGGATCCAAGATAGAAGGGAAGGATAAAGGAGACATTTCATGTTACCAGCTCACGGAGGTCCTCGCCGTGAAGGTCCTGGAGGATGTCGAGGAAGCGGTCGAGGAGGAGGGCGTCGTACTCCACCAGCTTGTCGTCCTACGACAGCTTCGCCGGCGCCAGCATCCGCAGCTGAGCGTCGATCGACGCCATCTTCTCCAACTTCCCGGCCATCCCACACTGGCCCCAAAAACCACCACTCGCTCGATACGATGCAAGAACTCAAGACCCAAGCTTTACTGAGAACGCAGGTTCGATCCAAGAAAGAATACAGTACAGCGAAGCAGAGCTGCGGTTCAAGATTCCCTTTATTCTTTTTTTATTTATTATCGTTCATCTTTCTGCAAGGATGATTTGTTTTTCCGATGGAATAAGAAATAACAGGCGACGGATCTAATGCGGGAGATCGGTGGGGATGGATGCAATGTATGTGACTGGATGGAAGGGATCGGATCGTGGGGTGGGAAGGGGAGAAGCGAGCAAGGGAGCAGGCGAGCAGCGCAGCTAGATTGTTGGAAGGGAGTGGGCCTGAGTGGAGCGGTGGAAGGCTGGTGGAAGCTGACTACCGAAGCTACACTTGGTGGGGTATTTATATAGACAAAAATCATTGCATCCGCTGACTACTAATTACTGCTCCCGTGTTCGAAATACCTAGTGGCTACTTCCTCTGTCCAGAATTTCAGTCACTTTTGTTTTTCAAGAAAAAACTTCCAGTAGTTTTTATTAGTAGTATTTATAAATAATAAGTATTATCAATTAGTATCATAATTAGTATTACTAAAAAGATTTTTTAATCTAGTTTTTAGCCAAATTATTTGAAGATATAAATATTATACTTATTTTTTTATAAATTGAGTCAAAATTAATGTACATACATCTAGAACGACTATAATTTTGGGACGTAAGAAGTACGTTTTACGTGTTGGTAAATGAGACTAGATTTTTTTTAAAAAATACAATCAACGTTCCTATCTTCAAATAAATTTATTATATTATTATCAAAATAGATTTAAAGATTTATCTAATTATAGGGACAAAGACAATACATTATAGCACCTTCAAGAGTTTAGTAGAGTTTAACTTGCTAAGCTACTAGATCTAACAAGTTAACAGAATTTTATCATGCTCTAACAATATTCTATATAAGCTTTCTAAATGATTTTGTATTCAAAACCTCAATGTAACACACGCACCGGGAGGCGTGGATTGGGCTAGTGGATTGGGAGGAGGGGGGGGGGGGCGGCGGCCCTAGGGGGGGGGCAGCTGCGGGGGCGGTGGCGGCGGGTGGCACAGCGGCGGCGGGGCGGGTAGAGGGTGGCTGCGTGCGGCCCGGAAGAGGGAGAGGGCGTGAGCGAGTGAGAGAGGAATAAAAGCGATTAACCCAGTTACTTTTTTAATCGATCTAATTATAATATCCTTATATTTATAGTCTCGATTGGACTCTAAAGCTTCCTTTTTATAAATTTACCTAATATCTTCGAATATCTCTAATAAATAAATATTAATAAGATAACTGCATGCAGACATGGGCCCACGGGGAGGGCGGTGCCCCTGGAGGTGGCGGTGTGCGGCGCCCCCTAGGGTTTGGGGTGGTTGCGGCCCACGTCACCGCCTTTCTCTTTTTTTGGGCTTTTGGACCCGATTGATCCTTGCTTTCGTGTCATGCATGGTGTACATGTGACATAAATTTCTCCTTCTCCGCTCGACGTGTCCTCGCAGTGAAGT
This sequence comes from Chrysopogon serrulatus, assembly GCA_015844335.1. NCBI lineage: Eukaryota > Viridiplantae > Streptophyta > Magnoliopsida > Poales > Poaceae > Chrysopogon > Chrysopogon serrulatus. Next base: position 156,474 of record JADLZL010003256.1, on the reverse strand, counting down.
GCAGGCCATGTATTGGTCTCTGTTGGCAATTCTAACGTCACTGCAATAATAAATCTAAAACCCCTATCCCAAGCAATGACGCCAAAAATGCTGGTACTAATTAACTTACCTTTAGCAACTAGCTACTAGTCTCTTTACCCTTATTCCTAAATATAAAACTAGGTTGTCATCCCTAATTGTAAAGCTAGGAATAATCAATGGTACTAAATCTTATCATTTTATGTGACTAGGCAGAAATAAATAAAGATGAATATAAACTAAGGATGATTCTGCAAACGGATAGATAATTATACCATTGTAGCATTTTACCTAGAGTATTACCAGGTTGTCATTTATATTCTACCACTGGGAAGGCATTGCTAAACCAATAATTTATTGTATTGATAACATATGTATATATGCATTGAATAAGCGATGTAACCAATGTCATACACTCTACTCATAATAGGGGTAAGTCACAAGATAAATAATATAAATATGATAATGAGCCATTGATTAGTCATTACTAATAATACTAATCCATCATAACACTCTAATCATGTCAACGTTTGTCTAATCAATTAATAGAGAAATAATTCCTAAGTATTTAACTACATGTCAAAGCTACGCCAACTAGTGCAATACGTCTAGTAATCATTGTTAAGTAATACAACCATAATTCCTAAACACATTGGAGCCATATACAGGAAAAGATGAGTACAGAAACCTCATATATATAAATACTCTTAACCTGACAGTCCTACTCTACCAATCCACCGTACGAGGGGATGTCTACAAAGGACTCATTGGATATGTCATATCCATGATCTACCTCACTACCCGGCACAACTAGGGATATCCGCAGATAAACAAAGCATTTAGACACCATGTCTACATATTTCCTACCACTCACCATATGATCAACTAGATGAGCGCTATACGAACCAGTATATGAATACAATAGCAAACCAACTAAACTAGATGTATTGAAGTAGACAATGAACATAATAATTAAACTAAGATGAAGAGCAATATTGCTAGTAAATATCATACAAACGTAGATAATACAATAAAAAAAAAGTGAAAGAAGTATACCGAACTCTTCTCTTTTTGACAACTTCCAGAATCCATGACCGGTTAACGTGCCTTGACTCCCTCTAATCTAGATCTAACTAAGCTAAACTATGAACTAGAAGGCTATGAGGAACTAGAACTTGAAGCTCTAGATGACTTGATCTTTAACTGGCTCAACCTTAAATGACTTGAATAAAGTATTGAATGAATTAGGGTTTCCTGGTGGGGGTCTAGTCCTGCTTATATAGTCCGGTGGGATGCACGACGGCCGTTTGATCAAACTAACTTCACGTAGGGCTGAGATTGATCCTCAAAGGCGGTGGAAGACGCTCGCGGAGACTGGCAGGTGGGTCCCACAGGGGGGTGCCGGCTGGCCTAGGCAGTGGGGCCGGCCGGCCCCACCTAGAGGCGGCCCCGCCTCCCCTTCGCTCCGGTGTCTTCTAGATCCTTCTAGAGTAGTTTGCTGTATTCCTAAGTTGTGGATAATTTCATGGTGTAGATTTGTAGTTATGCCCCTTTTTCAGTATTTTCTGGATTAGTCCCTAGAAATTGGTAAATCACCAAAACTCGTGAAAATTGTCAGATAAAACCCTAGCCTTCTAGATATTGATATGTTTTTTTATGCCTTTTGATATATGAAATATTGACGTTATCCACCGTCAACAACTCCCCCAAGCTTACCTATTGCTAGTCCCTTAGCAAAACTTAGAGTTGGATTAGGAGTTGCTACAATGGTTTTATTCTAACAAGTACACATGCTCTTAAACAAAAAATTTCCTCTAGATTAGACAAAACTGCTCTAACTTTCAGACTCACCCATATTACCTTTAACTATAGAGCTTTTAGCCTTCACGTGGGTCTTGAGTAATTGAAAGACAGAACAATCAAGTCAAGCACTATGTCTGAAACTCTTTACTCAGCTAATATTCTAAAGTTTTGCAAGTTTTCGCAATAAAACTTAGAGATTAATTGTATGACACCCTCAAGTCTCTCAAAATTATAGTATTTATAGATCTTACTAAGGCATTAATGATGTCATGCCTTCCTAATTCTAGGGATTATAGTGGAGTTTATAGGAGTGGCATTAAATAAGGGTAAGCATACTTGCAATTCATATATTGTAAAGTCAAATAATGGATTTATAGAGAATCAGGTCATACAATCAAACCAAGATGTGTATGTGTATGGAATATAGTGGATAGGTGTATATGTAGTGGCTAATTCTAATTCTACTTCTGCTCTTTAAAATGAGTCTCTCTTCTTTCTTAGACTTTGAAGCTTTCTAGGAAAACTTGGGCTATCTTTATTCTCTCTCTTTTTTTTTTTTTCTTTTTTCTTTTTCTTTTTATTTTTCTTTTTTAGGAGGTGGGCATTTGAGTACCCATTGTTTTGATTACTGAGACACTTGTTCATCTTTTACTCTCTTTTATTTTTTATATTTTTTTCATAGCCACATGCATCCTTTGGATACAATAATGATAGAAGAGATAGTACTTAAGGACTTTGAGCAATTAAACAAAGGTTGTCCTATGTGTTTATATATATTTTGGGTGTTTACTCCCAGTAGGAGAAAAATATTTTGAGGTGGATGTGGATAAAAATGGAAAGTGGTTGCACTTACTCTCAGGGTAAGAGTAATGCATATGTAGATGAAGTGTGTGTGTGATCTTGATTTTAAAAGCACGACGAGACTCTCATAAGTATACAATAAAGGTTGGCTGAACTCAATGCAAAGCAAGCACCATAAATGCGTAAAGGTTTCCTATTCTAGATATGTATCATATATGGCTTTGGTAGGAATTCAACTTTGTCATACAAGAGCTCATCATGTAAAGTTTTAAATTTTTAAAAGATAAATCTCTAGAATTCAGCATCGTTAGGAATAAGATAAACAGTAGCTTAGACTCTCTTATATCATATCCGTCAATCACCTAGACTTAGCTCAAGCATATGCCTCCACAAGTTTAAGGTTCAGAGTAAATTCTTATGTTAAAGTAATCGTGTCTGTTGACACTCCTTAATGTCACTATGGAAATAGATATAAAATCTACTCCCCAGCAACGGTGCCAGAAATGCGGGTGAGCATATCATAGTATCGTCACTAAAGCGCCAAGTTGTCATCCCCAGTTATGACATCAGGAGTGTGGTATTAAATCATGCCACCATTTAGAATATAGAAATAGTATCCGCAAGTACACAGATGTAATACCATTATAGCATTTTACCCAGAGTATTACCAGGTTGTCATTTATATTTCCCAAGGGAAGGTCTACAGGGTATACGCGTAAGGTAGTTGGATAACCTAGAGTGTAAAGGATAGGCATAACCATGTCCTCGCTACTCAATACAGGGGTAAGTCACAAGATAAATAATAAAGATAAGTATAAATTATCAGCATAAACGGATAGAGACTCCTAGCTATATCATTAGGGTTACTAGCAGAACATCAAGAGATATTCCTATGTTATTCCTACCTACATGTCAATACATACCATGGTTAGTGCAATTACACCTAGTAGTCATCGCTAATGTTAGCATTACATCTATTCATAGTGGACATACTAGGGAAGTTTGAGAACATAGCACGCCCTTTCTTCATATACAAGTTCTACTGTGCCTATAAACGGGATTTGGACTACATAGGACTCAACAGGATTGTCACACCCGTGATCTACCAAGCTCGGCTTATAGGGTGCATTCACAGGTAAACAACGTATAAGCACCACGCTTACACAATGTTCACCACTCACCCAACGATCAATTAAATGAGCGCTATACGAACCTATGAATAAGTATAATGTTAATCTAGCTATACTAAGCGTATAACCATAATAGACAAAGAACATAATAACTATGAATATAAGCAGATAAGTATTCATCAACTCAATTGTAGCAATCATATTATCTATATAATGAAAGAGAACAAATGTGAGAGGAGGTAAGAACTATACCAAATCCAAGCTCTTGATGGCTCCGGAATCCATGCCTTTGCTTGTCTCCCTCTAGTTCTAACTAGCTATCTAGGCCCTAGCTAAGGAGCTCTAATTAGGGTTTCTAGCTGATGATCGGACTTCGAATGAGAATGAATGAATGCGCCTCTTCTCTTGGGGGGTCCTACCCTTCTTTTATAGCCCTAGGCGATGATCATGAGCCATTGGATTAAACCGATTTTGACGTATGGCTGAAATCAATGCTCAAAGGCGGTGGAGCAACCTGGGTGAAGCGGGCCGCCAGTGGGCCAGGGCCCAGACCGACCGGTCTAGGCCTAGACCGGTCGGTCTGGCCTGGTGGCCTCCAGCCCTCCGCTTCGGCGTGGTGTTTTCTGGTCTCTTCTAGATCCTTCCTGCATTGCTGTAGCACCTAATTTCCCGTTCTCTGTTTCGATAAGCTCCTGAGATTGCATCTTTTCCACTTTACACCTATAGAAACAGTGAAACACCAAAACTCATGGAATTCTATCAGTGCAAACCCTATATCTACTTTGGTGATCGCAATTGCATCCTTTTCCATTGCTAGTTGATGGTTCAATTCGTACATTAACGACCGTCAACACTACACTAATGCAAAAATGTAGTTCGCAATGAAGGAACTGAGAGATGCAAATCATGCCTTTGGGATGTCATACCAATCACCGTCTTGATCAACAATGAATACCCAAGGTGATAATTCAATCAATCAATATGAAGTCCAAATATGGTCTTGATGGATCAATTCTAAATGAATACTAGAGTTTTTACCGAGGTTCACATGCTTGCCAACACGCTACTCCTCGTTGTGACGACACACTCACTTGGGATTCGGTGGCTATTTTCACCACACCAAGCCTCCAACATACACCACAAGAATTACCATAAGATGAGGGCAACACAAGTCATGAGTATTCCACTAGAATACCTTTTGCGATCTCCCGTGGGGATAAGGTTAAGAACCCCTCATCCTCCAGAGTGGCGAAGAACAATCTCTAAGCTTACTCAACTCCGACCTCACTACTTCAACCGTCTAGGTGGTGGCAATCACTAAGAGTAATAAGCAATCATGTAGCAAGAACGCTCACTAGTGCCACTAGATGCTCATCACAAGGCAAATACACTAGAAGCTCTCCCAATCACTCTCTAGATCAATCAAGAGGCATGCAAAGTGAGGGATAAGGTTTGATTAGCTCTAGAGGATGTCAAGTATGTCAAAGCGCCAATAGAGACTCCCTAGAGCTGGCCAATCAAACAGTCTGCGTGTTAACTGGAAGTGGCTTAAGCGATGACTGGACGCGTCTGGTCCAGCGTCGGTCACTCTCACAAGGCCATGTGTCACTAATGTTTGAATGTAGCTGTTACGCGCCAATGGTCGAACTCACGCGCTTCTCAGCAAATGGCTAGACATGTCCTATGCATCGATCGGACGCTCACCCTTGCGAGTCCGATCTCTACTCGGAGAGCTCCAAAACATGAAAAACATGACCGGACACGTCCTATGCCCCCTGACCGGACGCGCTCGGCATCCGGTGTTGGCATTTCTAATGTCACTGCAATAAATCTCAAATCCTTATCCCAAGCAATGACGCTAAAAATATTAGTATTAATTAACTTGCCTTTAGCAACTAGCCACTAGCTTCTTTATCCTTACTCCTAACTATGAAACTAGGTTGTCATCCCCAATTGTAAAGCTAGGAATAAACATTGGTACTAAATCTTATCATTTTATGTGACTAGGCAGAAATAAATATAGATGGTTATAAACTAAGAACGATTCTGCAAGCGGACAGATAATTATTCCATTGTAGCATTTTACCTAGAGTATTACCAGGTTGTCATTTATATTCTACCACTAGGAAGGCATTGCTAAGAAGCTACTCTATAGTATTGATAACACTTATATGTAGTGAATAAGAGATCTAGCCAATGTCAGCTCTCCTCAATAATAGGAATGTGTCACAAGAGAAATAATATATAAATGATAAATATGATCAGTCATCTCATAATAATACTAATTCACTCATAGCAATTCTAGACATGTTAATGTCGTCTAATCATTTAATAGAGAAATAACTCCTAAGTATTCAAGCTACAGTCAAAGTTACTTCATTTAGTGCAAGTATGTCTAACAATCATTGCTAAGTTATACTACTATAGTTCCCAAACACATCGGAGCAATGTATAGGAAAAGATGAGTACAGGAACCTCATATATATGAATATACTCTTAACCTGACAATCCCACTCTACCAATCCACCGTACGGGGGAAGGCCTACAAAGGACTCAGTGGGTCTATCACACCCATGATCTATCTTACTACCCGGCACGACTGGGGATATTCGCAGATAAGTAATGTATCTAGGCACCATGCCTACACACAACCTACCACTCACTAACCGATCGAATTGATGAACGCTATATGAACCAGTGCATAAATATAATAGTAAACTAACTATACTAGACATATTAAAGTAGACAATGAACAATGCAATCAAGAACATAATAATAAAGAATAATGTTGCTAGTAATGATCGTACAAACACAGATATTACAATAAGAAAGAAAAGCTTAAGAACTATACCGGACTCTTCTCTTCTTAACAACGTCGGGAATCCAAGATCGATGAAGAACTTGACTTCCTCTACTCTAGATCTAACTAGGCTAAACTATAAACTAGAAGGCTATGAGGAACTAGAACTTGAAGCTCTAGATGACTTGATCACCAAATGATTCGAGTTGGAATGAATTGAATGAATTAGGGTTTTCTGGGGGGGTCTAGCTCCGCTTATATAGCCCGGTGGGATGCATGATAGCCGTTTGATCAAACCGACTTCACGTAGGGCTAAGATTGATCCTCAAAGGCGGTGGAAGAAGACTCCAGAAGATGACAGGTGGGGCCCACAGGGGGAGGCCGCCTGGCCTGGGTGGTGGGGCCGGCCAGCCGCACCTGGAGGTGACTCCCCCCCTTCGCTCCAGTGTCTTCTGGATCCTTCTAGAGTAGTTTGGTGTATTCCTGAGTTGTGAATAAATCCGTGATGTATATTTGTAGTTATGCCCCTTTTTTAGTGTTTTCTAGATTAGTCCCTGGAAATTGATAAATCACCAAAACTCATAGAAATTGTTAGATAAAACCCTAAATTTCTAGATATTGATGTATGTTTCATGCCTTTTGATATATAAAATGTTGACACTATCCACCGTCAACATCCAGTCACTTCACTTCTTTGCACGCTTGCCTAGCCAACGTTGACCAGACACGGCACCGGAGCGTCTGGTCAGTCTAGTAAAAGCCCCGAATGCCACCACTAGCCAAACGCGTTCAGTCCCAACCGAGACAGTGTCCGGTCACCTCTGAATGACCTTTTCACCTTTCGAAAACCTCCGAATCCCGTCAACCCTTACTTTCATATGCCAACACCGAAGTATCTCTCAACTTGTGCTCATTTGTTAGCATTTTCAAATAAATTTTGTAAGAGTTTGTTAGCACAATAGGTCCCTAAAGCATATGCAAAGTCATTGCTCACATAGTGGCACTTAGATAACCGATATTGCACGAGATTGCCCCTCTTAATAGTACGGTTATCGATCTTAAACCCGACCGTTAACTTCTCTACTCGCCTATAGCTGGTGAAATGGAAGAGCCCTAGCATATACCTTTGCCCCTAGCTTTCCATCCCGCTTATCTTCTCTCTTTATCTCCAAGGGTGTACTTGATCACTTGTGATCACTTCCATCACCTTGATTACCACTCCACCACTTGGCTTGAACCTCCCTGTCGACGAGATATCGGCGATAGCTCTACCACGGGTATACCAATGGCGTGATTTATGTGGAGGCACGCGATGGAACACAAAGTAGATGGAACAGAAGAAGAAAGACACACGGTTTACCCAGGTTCGGGCCGCCTGATGCGTAATACCCTATGTCCTGCTCTTCTGTTATTGCAAAAAGCTTTGATCAGATGTCTAGGTGGGGGGTCCTTGCCCGCCTTATATAGTCCGGGGGGCAAGGTTACAGATCCTAAGATCCCGAGGTGGTCGGTTACAAACCAATTGTGTCCTAATAGAAGTACAATTGGTTTCCTAACCGACTAGTTCCTTGTATGACAAGTAACTCCGATTGTCCGCCTAGGACTCCGACCAGAGCCAAAAAGGCCGATCGGGCTTGTTCCTCGGGGTTGGGCCGCCTTGTGAGTCGAGACTAAGGACTGCCGTGAGGGGGTATAGGGGCTAAACCCCCCACAGCTAGTCCCCGAGCACCATGGATCTTGAGGAACAAAGATCGTTTTTCTTCTTCGTCGACCAACTCGACGGCAACTCCTCCTAAAAAGCTTGCAATCAATCAACCGACCGATTCGAAGAAACACCGACCGCCTGGAGGAAAAGGTCGACCTCCATTCCACCACGACTCCCTTTCAATCGAAAGATGCATGTTGCTCCGAAAAAGGAAAGAAAAAAAAGGCTCAAGTCCAAAGGACGTGGGCCCACAGTAGCACATGATATTAGATATCATTGGTTGATTTGCGAAAAAATCACTTTCCAGAAAAAGCGATACATGCTTGTAACTTCCAGTATAGAGACCGAAAATAGGCCCAGTCACTGCTGAAGTGACGTGGGCCCACGTAGTCCCCAAGGTTGGTAGAAGATGAAAGTCATGTTGTGGCAAGCTTACTGATAAACTTCTTCATCCCTGTGCCGGGCAGACTCAGGAATGGTCTTCGTGAAACCCATCTTTCTAGAAAAAGACAGAATAACCGTGCTGCTCAAAAATACTAAGTCCAGTAATATAACTAAATGGGCCAGACACCCATCTAGAGGCTCAATGGCATAACTGGAAATATCCTTCTTCTCAGAGGACAGAAAAGAGATGCCCGACGCGAGAACCGAGTAACGGTACGGGTTACCATGCTGCGGCTGTTCGGCTTCGGTCGTGGGAGTAATGATGGCACCGTCCCATCGTGGGAAAGTGGCCTATCATGAAGTGGAAACGCCGACCCCTCGTCTGGCTCACCACTCGCCTCCTATACAGCCGCCTATAAATACGGCGCGCGGCGGGGGAGAAAAGCAATCTTCCCCGGAGCAAACCCTAGTTCCAATCTTCGCTTTCCACCAACCCTCTACCACTCGCCGGGAAAATGGAGTCGGGAAGCGCTACAAGTGAGAGCTCGCCGAGCAGCACACAGCCCCGGCAACGCCGCAACGACGGGTAGGTATCGCATTGTGTCAGATTCACTTTTGTTGGAGAAGATACTGATGCCTTTCTGGAATTTGCGCAGAGTCCCGCTTCTCGGTGCGCCCGCGCCGCGGCTCCTCCTCACCCCGAAGAACCCGGAGAAGGGAGCAGCGGCGGGCGCCACGGGATGGTGACACGGACGGTTGCCATGGCCGACCTCCGTGATCGGCCGAAGCCGTGATGACGGCGCTGGAGGTCGCCGAGGCGCAGGCGCAAGTGGCCTGCGCTAACCAGGAGGCCGCCGACCCGCGGTGGCCGAACCGGAGGAGGAGCTCCAGCGGTGCTCCCCGGCGGCAGGCCGGGCCGTCGACCGGTGGGAGCTAAGCCGGGTGATTCTCTCCAGAGCACTGAGAACGCGCCGGGCGCATCCGGAAACGGTGTCCCGTGGTGTGTGCCGTGGGGCGGCCGGCACTAGCCGTGGCTCGCCGGCCTGGCGCAGCTCGGGACCTCGTCGGCCTCCCGGAAGGCGGGCACGACGCCGACTGAACATCTTATCCAGACTTCGCCGACACCGCCGACGCCATAGCGCAGGAGGTGACCGCAGAGAAGGTCATCGAAGACGCTCCATAGGACACCGACGGTTGTACCCAAAGGCGCTTGGTAGAGGACTGCTTGTCGGCAGTCCTTTGACGAGCTTCTTGGCTTCACCCCCTGATGCTCTAGCAAATGGGCGCTTGGTTGAGGACTGCTTTTGCCCCATGGGTTTACTAGCCTTGCCACCAAGCGCCATAGGATTTTGTAGTGACAGAATATATAGTTTGTATCTAGGCATGTTGTGAACAGCTCTTAAGTAATGCTGCTACCTTATATCTCCATTTGTAATGAAAAACTTGCAATGCCCAATATGCACTGCCTTGTATGTTACGGCTCAAATCATAAATTGATCAAGCAGTCTGCTTTGAAGAGAACCAGTATTCTCATCTTTTGCAGTCAATCAGTTGTTAATACCCTTATAACCGACTGGGCAGTCCCCAGTAAGGATAGATCGACCACTCTGTTTAGTACATTGTAGAGCAAAGTACGTGATCGCCAGCCTGATCTGGTCGACCAATTCTGAGTAGAAAAAATATCAAGTCCCCAGTTGACCGGTGGACCTAATGAGCAGTATAAAATGACTCTGGGCCCATCATAGTATTTTATACCGTATCGCTGTAAAAAACATACCCATGTAACGTGGCCCAAGAAAGCCCAGTTAAAAATTAGGGTAAACGGTTGTCAACAGCGATCTCCTCGGGGAGTCAATGGGCCATCCACATAGTATAAATAGTCCGTCGGCCGCCGCCCGCATTTCACCCCGCATCAGTTGTTGCCATTTCCTTCGCCGTCAATCTCATCAATCTAGGCTTCCATCCAACACACCACCACTACTCATTCATCCCTCATTGGAGATCATGGGGAAGAAGGCGACAAAGGCCGAGACGGAGCGCAAGAAGCTGCTGGAGGCGAACTGGGAGCGGTCGCTGTCGACACCGGAGTCGTTGGCGGCAATGGCGAAGGGGGGCTTGCTGCCGGCCGAGGACTTGCAAGTGTGGAGAGCACCAGCCAAAGGTGATCGATTTCCGAACCCGTACCCCGATGAGATTGTAGTTTTCGAGGATTACTTCCTGTGGGGATTAGGGATTCCAGTGCACAACTTCCTTAGGGATTTATGTATTTTATGGGGGATAGCATTGTGCAATCTTCCCCCAAACTCAATCTTAACCCTAGCCATCTTCGTGACATATTGTGAGTGCTATCTAGGAATAGCGCCACATTTCAATCTCTTTCGGTACTTGTATGTCCTGAAGAAGAAGGGTGTTGGATCCGAGGGATCTCAGGTAGCAGGCGGGGTGCTACCCGGCTCGAGAGAGGGTGTGAAGTCCAAGCGGATGACCATCCAAAGACACCTCCAACACAAAGAACTGGATGAAGCGCTGGTTCTATACTAACCAGAATCTGGAAGGCCGACCAGTCCCCTGCGACATTACCAGAATTTCGAAAGCAAATCCTAACTGGTCGGAGATGCCAGATAATAATGGAATGTCCTAGGTTGAAGAACTGTTATCCTTGATGGATTTCAACAATATTGATGGCATTGTGGTGGCCACCCAGTTTATAGGGCACCGTATCCAGCCCTTGAAAGAAAGGGTGCACTGCATGTTTGAATATGAGGGCCGCAAAGATCCTTCACGGGAAAGAGAGGAAAGTCTGGAGCCCAAGGAGATATCAACCCGGCTGTCTAAGATGTTTTAGAGCTATGCCTCATATGAATACCCGAGGGACAGTGTGGCTCCTTACTGTCTGAAGAATCCTCGCCCCGAGGTATATAGTTATAAAAACTTTTCCTTTATCATTCTATAATGCATTTGTAATTATAACTGACAGAATGATTGTTGTTGGAACCAGGCTCTTCTCCGATGTGCCTGTGGGAGACTGGCCGACTGGTGAGGCACTCCGGGGGGAGCAGAAGAAGGCCAGGCCAGCGCTAGATGCCGAAGATGTTGAAGAGCGACCTAAGTCCCCAGAAAGACAACGAAAACGCAAGGCTACTGGCAAAGCACCGATGCCACCGCCACCAGAAAAGAAGGCGAAACCCACCAAGAGCAAGCTTGGTGGTAAACTGAAGATTGGCGAGGAGCGGGAACAACAACGCCGAGCTGTTATTGAGAGCTCGGACTCGGACTCAGAGGACGTGATTCCTCTGAGCAAGAAGTTCGGAGCCAAGCCCGCCAAAGAGTAATCCCAGCCAGCGCCGACCTCTGAGAAAGCGCCGCCCAACCGTCCCCATGCTCGACCAGGGGGGCCTCGGGTAGCGCCAACAAGGAAGCCGGACATGGCCCTGAAGCCAACTACCGATCAGACGCCCCAAAGGAGCCAAGAAACTCCAAAAATGGCGCAGCCTAAGACAGGAACTGAGGGAGGTCGGTGGTTGGCCTCCAGTGGAGGTAGCGGCAGGGTATTTGGCATGTCCTTCAAACAGTCCTCCAGGTATGCCGTTGATGAAGTCCTTGCTCATTTCTCGCAATGTAATTGATAGTGCCAAGATGATTTAACATAATTGAGTTGATAATTTGTGCCGAGAACCCAACGTTGATGAAGAGGGAGCCGAGGATCGGCAAATGGGATGTGGCGCCGACCGCACCGATGTGCAAGAGGACAGGGGACCAGAGGTCGACCACCCTGGTTTTGAAGGTACTACTGCATCCCCTCCTCGTCAGTCCCCTGAAGAGCCGCGAGGGTAGGAGATCGATCATGTGGTGTGGACCGAAGCTCGCTCTGCCAATGTCGACAAGAGTGGACCAAAGAAAACGCCAAACCATCAAGACATGCCAGAGCCGATGGAAGAAATTAAGGGGCATCCAGAAAAGCCCAGGCGGGTCTATGGGAAGTCTAGCTTCATAGCCCGCCCGGGTAAGTGGTGGTGAATGGCGTGTCTTTGAATCCAATGTCGACTCCCGATTCAGGACAACATCGAGCATGGCTTTAAATTCTTGCGAGAGCAGCATGTGCGTACGCCGATGGTCCCGGGAACCTTGTCAAAGTGTGAGCTATTAGCCGAACTAACAGCCATGTTTATTTAGGGGTTGCAAAATCTTCTTTGCAAATGGGCGCAATGATCGAGCAGTTTCGACCAATCATGGTCGAGAACCAACGCCAGCCAGAAGACAATGCAGCCCCGACCTATAAGGTCAATGTTCGGAGGGCCGAGAAAAAAGGTAGAAATTCTATTGCTATTTTGTCTCTACATTACGTGCGGTACTGCAGGCCGACATATGACTTCATTGTAGATCTTGAAGGCGAAAAAGGAGAAGGCTGAGCAACAGGTCAAGGACCTGAAGGCTGAGATAGCAGGTATGTAAAACTGCCTTTACCCAGTCTTATAGGTATGATATGCCTGCTAATTTATGCTACATGGATTTGCCAGACCTCCGGAGCAAACACATGGCTCGATTCCTGACGCTATCTAAGGAGAACACACGCATCAAGGAGCGGTGGCGGTTGGTCGAGACGGGACCGAAGCCCCTAATGAAGGTCTTGTCGCCGGGAGAGGCAGCCGTGCTTGATCCGACGCACCGCCCGAAGCGGTTATAGGTGTGTGTGTCGGCGAGCATGGGAGCCGTTTAAAGACTACACCCAAGATGCTTTGGCCGATTTGTTGCTTTGCCGGTGCTTGTCCCCGGTACGTACGCATTATCCCAAGATCGACCAAGAGGATCGAGGAAGGAGCGTGGCAAAGGCTACACATCGGATCAAATGAAGACACTCCACGCCGACTTCTGGGACACTTTGCCGCCATTGTAATGCAAAACATCTCTCTCCTTGATGAAGGATCTGCTAGCCTATCTCCGCAGCAGGATTAGGAGTACTGCTTGTTGTAACATGAACACCTTCCACTTTATTTTGCGCCCGGCCTGTACCGGGTTAAGTGCGCTGGTCTTATTGATACCTTCGTCGTGATGGATCTGGGAAGAAAACAAATAAGCATGGGGGTTATAAAAATTTGTAATAGAATCTAGAGAAAGCCGTAATTCTACTTTGTAAATTTTTAGTAAATGATGGGTGAACCTAAAGCCCGTAATTCCTCTCGAACGTATCAGCCCTTACGGTGCGTGGGTGACCTCTCGTGGAACGGCACCGATGTGGAACTCTTAGGACCCTAGTACCCATAGGGAGGCGGTCAAGTAACCCTCCGGTTGCTCGTGGCTCGGAGCCGTAACACGTAACGGATGAGTTAAGAGAAGCTACCGCTTCGATAGTCCCTGTTGAGGTATTGCGGACTGGTCGGTAAAAACCCAAAAACATCGTTTGATCAATACGTAAAACATGTTGAAGCAAGTGGGAGCTTTTTATTGACCACGAAACAAAAGGTACATAAAAGAGGAAAGGTACATATCTTTATTCTATTCTTTATCGTGGATAGAATCTTATAAGTCGTTCTATGTGCCATGAGTTAGGCTCTTCGATGCCATCTAAAGTGCAGAGCCTATAGGATGTAGGCCTAGTTACTGCCTTTTATCATGAATGGCCCTCCCAATGAGGACAGCTTGTGTAACCCTTCTGTCTTCTGCTTGCGCCGGAGAACAAGATCGCCGACCATGAAAAAACGACTTCGGACGTTACGGTTGTAGTAGCGACGCAACGTGGCCAGGTACCGAGCGTTCTGAACGCATGTGCCGAGGCGTCGCTCTTCCAGGGCATTGATGTCGAGCTCTCGTGCTTCATCGGAGGTGTCGTCATTGTAATATTCGATTCTAGGGGAACGGTGCGCTACCTCTCGCGGGTAGGACGGCTTCGAACCGAATATCATGAAATATGGAGAGACACACGTGCTACGACATGGTCGTGTGCGTAGTCCCCGCACTACCGCCGGGAGCTCTTTCATCCAGCGTCTGGGTAGAGACCGTCTTCGCGGAATAGTCCGTAGGGCGTCGATAATCATCCCGTTGGTGCGCTCGACCTGGCCGTTAGCCCTTGGATGAGCGACAGACACGTACTTCACTTGCATGGACAAGTCATCACAAAAGTCCCAGAAATGACTTCCCGTGAAAGTACTGCTGAGGTCGGTGATGATGCTGTTGGGTATGCCAAACCGGTGAATGACATCATTGAGCATCTCAGCGGCTTTTTGGGCTGTTGCCGTTACCAGGGGTTTATACTCTATCCACTTGGAGAATTTGTCTATGAGGACATAGACGTATTTAAAACCGCCTGGTGCTGTTTTAAATGGTCCGATCATATCGAGTCCCCGGCATGAAAAAGGCCAGGAGACTAGGATCGTCTGGAGTTCACGTGCAGGGACGTGTATCTGTTTTGCAAAGAATTGGCAATTCTTGCAATGCCGGACTAGGTATTCTGTGTCGGCCACAGCACTTGGCCAGTAGAATCCAGCTCTGAAGGCTTTGCCGACCAGTGTTCGGGAAGCCGCATGGTTTCCACAAGAGCCTGAATGAATTTCTAGGAGGAGGTCGACGCCATCCTCTGGTGTGACGCACTTCTGAAGCACCTCGGACTTGGCGTTCTTCCGCATGAGCTGACCATCGACCAGTATATAGTGGCGGCTTTTGCGGATTAGTCGATCAGCATCATCCTTATCGCTCGGCAGCACCTTACTCGTGAAGTACTGGATGAAGGGTGTGCGCCAGTCGATCGAAGACGTCGTAGGCAACTGGTCGGTCAGCTCATTAACCGAGGATACCACCGGCTTCGGTGCTGGTTGCTCACAAGGTACCGCCTGTGGTGATGGTTCAGGTGCCGCGGCTTTCGCCGACTGTTGCTCTTCCTGGATGGAAGGAGTAACCAGATCTTGGACAAAGACTCCGTGTGGGACCTCTCGCTCGGGGACGACCCGATTTGGAGAGCTCGTCCACGCTTGGTTTTCACTTCTTGGGATATGAATGAATTCAAGGCCGTAGAATTTGTCCTCAAGCTTGCGGATTGCCGCGACGTAGGCATCCATCTTCTCATTGGCGCAGTCCTAGTCTTTGTTTACTTGGTTGATGACCAAGGCTGAGTCACCATAGACTAAGAGCCTTTTGATCCACAGCTCAACTGCAATGCGGAGTCTGTGTAGTGCAGCTTTGTATTCGGCTGCGTTGTTGGAGGCTTTGAAGTGAATACGAAGGACGTATCTCAACTGTCCTCCTGAGGGAGAGATGAAGAATATTCCTGCGCCAGCTCCTCCTATGTTCAAAGATCCGTCGAAGTACATCCTCCATTGCTCCCCGCACCGTGTTGGACACGGGTAATGTCATATCAGTCCATTCGACCAAAAAGTCGGCCCGCTGCCCGAGACTTGATGGTGGTCCCGCTTTGCGGAAGCGTAGCTCGAAAGGGCCGAGCTCGACGCCCACTTGACGATCCGACCAAGAGCGTCTTTATTGTGCAGGGATATCTCCCAAATAAGCATATTCAAGTGATAACGGTAATGCTATACTGTTGAAAGTAATGAGAGACCTTCCTCTTTGTGACCAGAATCGCATAGAGGAGTTTACGAATATGCGGGGGTACCTCTACTTAGTTTCATTGAGCACCTCGCCGATGTAGTAAATCGGTCGTTGGACGGGGTAAACAGATTGCTTTGCTCTTTCCGCTCGACCACCAATACAGTGCTGATTACTCTGTCGGTTGCGGCAATGTAGAGTAGCAAGCGCTCGTCTACAACAGGAGCCGTGAGGACTGGTGGTGATGACAGGTACGTCTTTAGCTCGTTGAAAGCCGCGTCGGCTTCTTCGGACCACACAAACTTCTCTTTGGCCCTGAGTAACCGAAAGAAGGGAAGGCCTTTGTCACCTAACCGGGATATGTACCTGCTTAAGGCTGCCATGCACCCTGTCTACTTTTGGATATCTTTTACGCACTTGGGAGGCTTCATATCCAGGACGATTTTTACTTTTTCAAGGTTAGGGCGTATGCCGTCCTGGCTGACGACACTACCGAGCAGTACTCCGGAAGGTACACCAAACACACACTTGTTCGGATTTAGCTTCCACTGAAAGACGTTAAGGGCTTTGAAAGTCCTGTCTAGGTCCTCAACTAGTGTTGAGGCCTCTCTGGTTTTCACCACTACGTCATCTACGTGGGCCTCACATAACCCGTCGCGGATTTCTGCTTCAAGGCATTGCTGTATGGCCCGCTGGTATGTTGCACCAGCGTTTTTTAAGCCAAACGACATGGGTTGCATGTTGCGGGAGCGACAGCTCTTGGAGGGTCTGGCGGACGGCTCACGCATGATGTTTACCTAAGCCTCCACGGCGTTGAGGTGGTCTAAGACGGCCTCGATCTCTGGCGTGGGTTGCATGTTGCGGAGTCGCTCGACCGCTACAGCGATGTTGGCATTGGGCGTCTTGTGGACCCATCGTTCGCCGACCAGATCAAACTCGTTGGCGAGGTTTCTGGGCGGCATCCTCCCTCTTTGGCGTATTGCTTGAGGGGCGGGTGGCGGATCGGCGTCAGCGTCTTGCGCTCCATCCGCCGCTCCTCCGCCGTCAGCAGCTTGGACTTCTGGTTGGGGTGGTGGCTGAGCCTCGAGCCGGCGTCGCGCCCGATCTGCATTGCGGGCCAACCTTTCTTCCCGATCTTGAGGAGTTTCTATGATAGGCTCTCCTTCGTCTTGGCTGATGTTGAAGACGGTCCTTCCGAAACCCGGTGGATATTTTGGGAAATTGGTGACGTCCACGAGCTGCGCCATCCTCTTAGTGAAGTCGTCGTCGTCGGACTCAGTGGCCATCGGGGAGCCTGCTGCGTCGTCCAAACCCGAGATAGAGCTTGAGCCGGCCTCCTCCTCGATGGTGGGGAGGGAGTGACTGGAGGCCTCCTCGCTGTGAACGTAGTTGATGGTGTGGCTAGCCATCCCATCAAGGTGGAATTCGACCAGTTGAGCTGGTGGCCGTTGCTGAGTATAGAGCCGTCTCTCTAGCTGTTGCTGATACGCCGTAGATGCGTTTGGCATGCCAAAGGGGAAGGGTTCCCGTATCGGCACGCCCCGTGGACTGATCCATGGGCTCGACCGACCAGTTGCCGGCTGCCGACGCTGTCGCCCTAGTTGGGCTCTCCGCAGACCAGTACCTGCAGGAGGAACGCGACCCTGGCGGTCGTGCTGAGGTTGGACCATGGTCGGTCTCTGGACCTGCTGTCCGTGTCGATTTGCGCGGGCCTGAACACCGCGTTGAGGACGAAGCCCGATCAGGTCGGACCTTGGTCCCCAAACTCACCGCACGGGCACTGCACCGTCGGTTGTTTATCTGCGTGGCCGTTGGAATGGCAATGGAATGGACCGGGCGTGAACCTGAGTGTTACGCTGGTCGCGGTCAGGTCGGAGCTGGGGCGACGGGAAAGGATTGGCGCGGACTGAGTGCCACGCCTCTTGCCGGCAGATCGGGATCTGGGCGGCGCGAAGGACCGGTGTGGGTTGGGGCCCGGCGCCGGGCGTCGTTGGACCATGGTGAAGCCATCATCGTCGGGCCGGTTGCGGACCCGATTCAAGCGGTCGATAATCTCCTTCGCACCTCTCCCGAGGTGATCGATGGACTCGATGAGATCGAAGTTATCGATCTGCCTCCTCTGGTAGCGAGGCAGTGGTGGACGAGTTGCCGGTCGTGGTCCTCTAGGGCCTGGAACCGGAGGAGGAGGCGGTGGTGCTTGATGTGCCGGTGCCGGGTTCGCCGGGATCTCCATAGTGTTCCCCGTTGCGGTGACGGTCCCCCGTGACCGAGCCGACGGTGAAGGTAGATCCGGCTTCGAACTCTATGGTTGTTGCGAAGGACACCATCTTGCCTGCCCTAAGATCCGTACGTGCACCCCCTACCTGGCGCGCCAAACTGTCGACGAGATATCGGCGATAGCTCTACCACCGGTATACCAATGGCAGTGATTTATGTGGAGGCACGCGATGGAACACAAAGGCGAGATGGAACAGGAAGAATAGCACACACGGTTTACCCAGTTCGGGCCGCCTGATGCGTAATACCCTACGTCCCCGCTCTTACATTGTGCAAAAAGCTTTGATCGATGTCTAGGTGGGGGGTCCTTGCCCGCCTTATATAGTCCGGGGGGCAAGGTTACAGATCCTAAGATCCCGAGGTGGTCGGTTACAAACAATTGTGTCCTAATAGAAGTACAATTGGTTTCCTAACCGACTAGTTCCTTGTATGACAAGTAACTCCGATTGTCCGCCTAGGACTCCGACCAGACCAAAAAGGCCGATCGGGCTTGTTCCTGCGAGCTGGGCCACCTTGTGAGTCGAGACTAAGGACCTGCCGTGAGGGTATAGGGGGCTAAACCCCTACACTCCCCTTTCTCTAATGCTACACACTTAGCAATAGGGTTAGTCATAGGTTTCATCAATTAGCTAAAACCAAACTAGGGACTTTCACGAGCTCACCTTATAATCTATGGTTGTATCTAAAGGTGTCTATTGGTATTAATTAAATGCACACAAGAAATAAGATTATCTGTAAGCGTACAGATACAATACCATTGTAGCACTTCACCAAGATAAACCTGGTTTTAAATATCGATCCCAAAGGAATAGTAGGTGACGATGACTAAGTCTATAACATAACCTAATGCACAATCAAGCTAGAAAATAGCGAGAACAATGAGAATAATGTGGATTATCTAGTTCTAGTCTTTTGTTGGCATTTCTTAGCATATCACCAGGTTTGAACCCCTGGTAACAACGCTAGAAATGCGGTTGACATTCCTTAACATCATTACTGAGAATACAGGTAAAATCTATCCCCAGCAGTGAGTAAGAAATGCTTAGGGTGGTGTACCTTAGCTACCATTTCACTAGATCTAAATCTAGCCATGGCACTAAAGCACACCTCACCAGTTATTCCCCTTACTGCTATTAGTGATACTCCTCTAATTGATAGTTTTAGAATAGCCTGGCACGGGCACCGTGGCATACCAAGACCATTCTTACCTCTATCAAGAGAGTCATATCCCAAATAACGTTAGGACTATAGCCTTAGCGGCTAGTGCCTCGAAGATGCTTTACAGTGCACTTTCAGCATTCCTTAACACTAGTACTAAAACTATATTCCTAACTACAGTAAAGTGGTAACGGTGATCCGGTAAACCTTTGCAGTCATGGATGTTAATCCATAAGCGCACGGAATTACCATTGTAGCATTTCAACCCGGAGAAATCCTAGGTGTCGTATTTATATTTTCCCAAAGGAAAGCTAGCGTAGATTTTAGTATGAAACCATAATCATGAATATTATACTTTGTATGAAAGATAGGCCAATGCTCATAACAAAGGTAAACAATACTATTTTTCATGATAGTGGACACACATAGATAAATGCCTCTCAAGTGAGGGAAGGTGGAGGAAGCATAAAGAATAAAAGAATAAAGAATAAATGAATATCCTATGGGAGCAATGGTCCTAATATAGCTAATGTCTAGAAAGTGGTTAGTCATACAAATACATGAGTTAGAGATAGAGTTGTGTTTGTGATGGATCGAAAGACCACCGGCCACTGGTCTGCTAATGAGATGGGTGGCAATTTAAACTCCTACACCATAGCCGAACGTGGGGGATTACAAGGGACGGACAGGGCTGTCACCACCTACCGCCTACCACCTCAACCGTGGACTATGAAGTGCAATCGCCGGCTCCCCTATACCCGAGCACCATGCTCACATATAGAACAGCTACCCAAGCCCCCTCGGGTCTCTTACCCTACGGATGAACGAGTAAAGAACTTCGATGTTGTGCGATGAACCACCATCCCTCCCACAACTCTATTCTTAATCATCTAGATATACGAACAGTTAAGAACAAAGTTCTATATGCTAAGAACATGATATGAATACTATGAACTAGCAAGCATATCATGAACAAGACATATGAACTAGAAGTTCTATGTTCTATGATCCTATCACACAAACTATTACCTAATCCATATAACAAGATTATAGTATAAAAACTATACTCTAATTCTAGAACATTGCTATATTGATAAAAAGAGAAGAAGAGCATAATAGAAAGAATAGTATTCATATCAAGAGTAGCCAGGATGTCTCCTCCTTTTACAAGTTGAGCATTGCTCCTCTACTACTACTAAGGATAAAGAGAAAAGTGGAGAGTGTCGGTGTTTAGCCACCGATAGCCTGCCACGGGTTTCCCATAGCAGTTGATTCAGACCTCGACGAATACTAGAACTCGACGGTTACGCAAGATACACTCATTTATCCTGGTTCGAGCCCTCATCGTTGAGTAAAGGCTCTACTCCAGTCGGCCTTGGCCTTTTGCGTTGGATTGTTGTACAATTGTGTGTTGTTACAGTAAGGGTGCTCGGGCTCCTTTTTATGAGAGAAAGGAGCTAGAGCTTTGATTCTAATCCTAGTCGGACTAGTAGAGAGTTCTATTTCTATTACAGATGTTACTTTCTATTTGCCTAACTAGGATAGGACGTCATCTACTCGGAATCGGTCCTCTTGCTTCTATCTTGTGGGCCCACCTGGGCGAGAATCATGCCGATAGGGAACCATCTAGGTCCCGCATCGACAAGCCCCTGAGCATTTCAAAATAGAACTCAGGAGACGACTTGTTTTCTGAGTGATGCTTTGAAGTGGTCTTTTGAAGGCTTCTTTTCATTTTGTTGTGCACCGTAGGTGGCCTCATTGAGTGTAGCCCCCGAGCCTCTTGCTATTTGTTTGCAAATAGCTGGAGGATCTTAAGGGAAATAGAAAAAAGTTGAGGGTGTATACCCTGTAGCCCCCGAGCCTACAACCAAGTTGTTTTCGCAAAAGAAGTTGGATATTGGCTTTTGATCTTTCTAAGTCTTCTTTGAGTGCTTTTTCCCCGAGCCTCTTGCTATTTGGAAAAAAGCTAGAGGGTCTTGTAGAGAGAATAGATTAAAGCTGTAGCCCCGAGCTTTTACTGAGTTCTTTTTATGAAGAAATCGAATAAAGGCTCATGGCTCTCTTTTGCTGATTTGTCCTTGACTGTCTTTATGTCTGCTCTTTTATAGTTGGGCGTTGGTAGCTGGAGCATTAAAAGCTATGCAGTTTTACTGTGAGGGGATATCCTTAGGATATGCTTGTTTGCTGTGCTCTTTTACTGCCCCTCTTTAAGTCTTGTCAGCGTTTCTCTGTTTGGGTGAACTTGGTCTATGTATGCCGATCTTGTCCTATAAATAGGTCTTTC
Source organism: Chrysopogon serrulatus (assembly GCA_015844335.1). NCBI lineage: Eukaryota > Viridiplantae > Streptophyta > Magnoliopsida > Poales > Poaceae > Chrysopogon > Chrysopogon serrulatus. The sequence goes on along the minus strand of JADLZL010003256.1, from coordinate 134,581 downwards.
TTTTCAGTTGTTTCCAGGACCTTGAAGTGTGCTACTTTTTGTTCTTGTGAAGATGATTGTTTGTGAGATGGATCAGCCCCCGGGCTTCTTTATTTTTCTCCCAGTATGGTCTTTTTAGTGGGTAGGAGAAATCTTGAGATAGGGATTAGAGACAGACTAGTCCTGCAGGTGCATTATGATTGGAGGCTTATTCTGGTAGGTAGAAGAAGTCTTGAGATGTGCCTTATGCTGGGTCATTTTGCAGTCTCAGTTCTTCTTTTCCACTCTACCAGACATCTGTTCTGTGTAGGAGTGCTGCCGATCTGCACGGACCTCTAGCTGTTCGGTGCAAATCAGCAGCCGGTGGACACAGAGCTGGAGCTGTCATGCTCACATTCGGTCCTATTCAAATTGTTGCTGGAGAGGCCTGATGTGATGCTTGATAATCTAGTGCTACTAATGGCGAATCTGGGTGCACTGTGTTGGTGTATCTAGGTTGCTTTGGATCTGCTCGGCAACAGCTATCACCTTAGTTGTCTAGGGGTTCTGCGTAGTTGTTTTCTATGGCAGAATTCTATAGGGTTCCTTGTAGCTGTTGTTTTAGTTTTCTTCTGAATTTTATGGGTCTTGTAAGGCTTGTATCTTTGTACCTTGTAAGTTCTAATGAAAATATAAGTTTCAATCTGAGTCCGAGTTGTTTGAGTTCAGAAAGCTGGTTGTCTGCCTTCGTGCCGACTTGTTTTTGATTCAGAAAGCTGGTTGTCTGCCTTCATGCTGACTTGTTTTGGTTCACCGCCTTCGTGCTGACTTGTTTTGTAATTCTGGTTTCATTTGCATCGGGTTCTCTCTCATCTTCTTTTTGTTAACGGGGTTAGATTTTACCATTGGCGAGTAACGGGATTAGGTCTGTTATCCCAAGTTTTGGGGAGTTTACCGGGCCTTTCCGTTATTGTGCCATGTATCCGTTGGCTTTTTTTCTGTTGCTTTGTTAAATGGGCCTTATGCCGGGCCCTTCCTTAGCTTATAAATTGGTGGTCAGGGTGACTGTTCTCCTTCTTCTCCTTGCTTCCGCAACCTGAAACCCTAGAAAAAAATCCCCAATCCATTCTTGCTGCTTGTTCTTGCCGTGCGCCCTCCATCCAGCTCTCTTGTTGCTTGGTCGTTGTATGGGGAGGAAGAAAACTGCGAGCAAGAAGCAGGTTGTTGACAAGCCTGTTCTTGAGGAAGAAGTCGACGAGTTGCTGAATCCTGAGTTCGCTGCGATGAAGGCAACCGCAAAGTCGTTCCCTGCTCCGACTACCTAGGAGAGGCATTTGGCTGAGTTGGAGTGGGGGATGATCCAGTCGAAGGTTTTAGCTGGCTGGTCCGCGCCTGGTGAGCATCGTGTTCCTGTCCCTCGTCCAGGAGATTGTTCTTTTTGTTTCTTTTATTCGTGCCGGGCTTTGTCTTCCGGCGTGTATTTTTCTTCACATTTTTCTTCACTACTTTTGTATCTCTCTTCATGATCTCACTCCAAATGGGATCCTTCATCTTTCTGTTTTTGTCCACTTCTGTGAGACTTTCCTTGGCATCTCTCCTTCCTTGAATCTCTTCCGTTTTCTTTTCCGCCTTAAGCCGCAGCCCCGTTTAGATTCCCTCCATGCCCTTGGTGGATGTGGGATTCAGTTTCGGCAGGGGCGTAAGTCTAGCCATTTTTTTGAGTATGATCTTGTTGAGCCCATGAAGGACTGGCATTCCGAGTGGTTTTATGCTGGGAATCTTAGCGGTGGTGACGCTGGCCCAGCCCTTGAGACCTACTCTAGAGTCCCGCCTATTCCTAATGATCGGTGGGAGAAGGAGTAGCTTAGCGCTACCGAGTTATTGCTGCTTCAGCCGATCTTCGATAGGATTAGCTTGCTTAAGCAGAACGACTTGTCAGGCTTTGCTATAGTGGCTAGCTATCTTCGTCGCCGAGTACAGCCCTTAAAGGCTCAAGAGCATTTTGGCTTCAAGTACTCTGGCGCCGAAGATCCATCTCGGATGGTGGCCACTATCGAGTTGTCTGATGGTGAGGTGCTTCTGCGCCTCAAGAAGATTTTAAAGGGGGCTACGGTGGTCCCAATGATTGGCTTCGAGTATTCTGCCGACAATCCTCCCCTACTGTAAGTAGATTGCCCTCTTTGTTCTTATGTTCCTGAGTACTTTTTGATTCTTTCTGACTTATTTTTATATATTTGTAGCCTTTTGGCAAGGGGTTTAATGTTGATGCATCTCTCTTTGTTGATGGAGAGATTGCCCCTCTTCCGGAGCCTTCGGCTGTTAGCCATAAAGTGGTTGACGGCTGGGTTGTTTTGCCGGAAGTTTCTGAAAAAGTGCATGTTCTTCAGTATGTTCCCTACCAGCCGGTGGTCGTCCCTCGAGTTACTCACTCTCTTGGGAAGAGGTCTGCGGCTGGTGGGACTTCTTCTTCTGCGCCACAGAAGCCGGCGCGTTCTTCTTCTCCTCAGCCTTCAGGTAACATTTCGATAGGTGAGAAATTTCTTTATTTTTCCATGTTTTTACTTTTTGTGAGTGGTCTTGATTCTCCTTTCTTGGTAGATGGTAATGCAGTCCTCCTATATGAGGATGAAACTGAGGATGTTGATGATTCTCCCCTTCTTCGTCGGTATGTGCCGTCTTGTTTTTGCTTTTTTACGTCCAGAGTAGATTTTCTTCTGTTATTTTGCTTGACTTTTGGCTTTGTCCTTGTAGCCCCCGGGGTACCTCTACTTCTTCCCCGGATCTGGGAGTCTTGCCGGGTCCTCCTTCTTCTGCTACCGAGTTGATGGAAGGCCTGAATGAGGTTATGCCGCCTCCGCCTTCTCGGCCTCTTCTTGCTCTCCGGCGTGCTTCCCGGTAAGGGTTCATTTCTCTAAGTTCTTTTTCCCTTCTTCTGTCTTTTCGTCTTAGTTTTTGTCTTTATAGTTCGACTGTTGTAGTTTCTTCGACTCCGGCTTCTAATTCTGAGAAGACCGTGAGTGTGGAGGTTGTGGGTCAGGTACTTCCTGTGCCTGATTCTCAGCCAGCCGTGGAATCGCCTCTGGTGGTGGCGGAGGTAGTAGCTGTATCTTCTGTGGCTACGACTTCTGTGCTTCCGGTCGTGGAAGTTACCGTGGCTGCCACTTCGGGGGGAGAGCATTTGCCTATTGCTGAACCCATGACTTCTCATCATCGGGTTGGATGTTCTTCTCCTTTGTCTCCTTCTCCTGCTCCTTGGGATATGGTTCGTGATGTGAAGTTAGTGCAGGAGCTGGAGGCGGAGTTTGATCTGAGTTCTCACCTTAGGGGACTTGAGTCTAGGTGGAACTCTATCCAGGCTTCAATTCATTCTTTTGCTCAACAATTCCAGGTGAGTTTTAAATTTTTCCTTTAGACTTTCTGTTGCCTAGACTCTCTTTTTCTTATCTTTTTTTTGTTGTAGGATTATGTCAGTGATTCCGATCTCTTTTTTGGCTCAACTGAGTCGCAAAAGAAGTTGTTAGAAGAGCTGGCTTCTTTAAAATCTGAGCTTGAAGTGGAGCGCCAAGGACACCAGTTACCAGAGACTGCTCTGAGGGCTTAGATTATTGAGGCTGAGCGGCAGAAGTCGGCTGCCGCTGATTCTGAGAAGGACTCTTTGAGGAAGCTGAAGATTCTTGATAAAGATTTCCAAGGTACTTTTATGCTTCCTTTATACTTGTCTTTTTGATATTATTTCTTTGCTAACTTCTTCTTGTTTGTTTTGAAGCTTTGAAGAAGAAGTACTCTGAAGAGACTGAAGCTTTGAAGCTTAAGGTGAAGACCTTCCGCAATGAGTTACAGAAGGTAAAGGAAAATGTTGAAGAAGTCCTTGCTAGAGCTCAGCTGATTAGGCGTGGTGCTGATCGAGATCTTTTGCAGGCCAAGGCATCGGTGGAAGACTTGTCGGGTCGTCTGAAGGCTTCAGAGGAGAGATGGTCGACCCTTTGGAATTCTATCCGAAAGGTTGCTGACATGCCTAGGAAGCCTAAAGATGCTGGCCTGACCTGGGTTCAATTCATACCTCTACTGCCGAGCCAAGTTATTGGCTTTGTGAAAGAGGGTATTCAAGTCGGCGTCCAAGGTGTCTTGGGGCGAATTCGGTTGATTGACCCGAATTTGTCTCTTGAGAGGATCTTGGATGGTGCGGAGAGCCCTGAAGCTGAGCAGGCCCTTTCTCAGGCTGAAACTGCCGTCTTGGGTTTAGCCCAGCAATTCGTAGAACTCGTAGAGATAGATGCTACACCTGTGGGTGGTGGCCAGCAGTAGACTTCTTTATTGTAAGGATGCTTTGTGCCTTTCTAGGGCCTTTTGTAATCTTTGCTTTGCATTTTGATTTGATCTTTGTTTATGATCCCGATTCGTGAGTCTTTGTATGAGTTCTTGTTACTTCATCCAGGTTCTGATAGATTGAGCTATCTTTTTTGCCCTCGTCTAGGTTTGAGAAAACGCTAGGACTTTTTCGGACTGTGGGTCCTCATCCGAGTTCTGTAATCTTGAAGTCGGGATGGGTCGAGCTATTTTTTGCCCTCATCTAGGTCTAAAAAGACGCTAGGATAGTTCAGACCGTGGGCCCTGATCCGAGTTCTGTAATCTAGAAGCCGGGATAGGTCGAGCTATCTTTTTGCTCTGATCTAGGTTTGAGAAAATGCTAGGACTTTTTCGGACCGTGGGTCCTCATCCGAGTTCTATAAACTAGAAGTCGGGATAAGTCGAGCTATTTTTTTGCTCTCATCTAGGTCTGAAAAGATGCTAGGATAGTCCAGACCGTGGGCCCTCATCCGAGTTCTGTAATCTAGAAGTCGGGATAGGTTGAGCTATCTTTTTGCTCTCATCTAGGTCTGAAAAGACACTAGGATATTGTAAACTTTCTTTGATGAACAGAATTTTATTGAAAGAAGTAGTACAGATTACAGTGCCTTTTTGTTTTTGGTCATGCAAAGAATCATCATAATTGGGAGATGTGCCAAGAGTTCTTTATTGGTGATCCATCCTCCGTCATCAACTAGTAAGACCCAGGTCCTGTTACTTTTGCTACTATGAAAGGACCTTCCCAAGGACTGAGAAGTTTGTGTCTTCCATTTGGTTTCTGAATTCTTTGGAAGACCTAGTGTCTGGCTTGTAAGCTTCTTGGTTGAATGCTTTTATCATACTGTCTTCTTAATCTTTGCATGTATCTTGCTGATTACAGTGTTGCATTGATTCTGATTTCTTCCATACTGTCGATTTCTAGTCTTCTTGTTTCCTCTGCTTCTCCTTCATTACATTGCTCGATTTTAGGGGATGTCTAGATTAAATCTGCTGGTAGTACGGTTTCTGATCCATATACTAAAAAGAAAGGCGAGTAGCCAGTTGCTCTGTTTATTTGAGTTCTTAGCCCCCAGACTACTTTTAGTAGCTCGTCTATCCATTTTGATCCATAATCTTTAAGATCTTTATATAATCTTGGTTTTAAGCCTGCCAAGATGAGGCCGTTGGCTCTCTCAACTTGCCCGTTTGCTTGTGGATGAGCGACTGAAGCATAATCTATGCTGAATCCATAATCTTGAGCCTAACTTTTGAATTCATTGGCTGTGAAGGGTGATCCTAGATCTATGATTAATCTGTTTGGCATCCTAAATCTGTGCATGATCTCTTAGATGAATTCCTGTGCTTTGGCTGAACTGTACTTTACCAAAGGTTTGTATTCTATCCATTTGGTAAACTTGTCGATTGCCACGAAAATGTACTCAAATCCTCCTTTTGATTTCTTGAGTGGTCCCACTTGATCAGGCCCCCAGCATGAAAACGGCCATGCGGGTGGAATACATATCAAATTGTGAGCTAGAACATGGGCTTGTCTTGCGAACATTTGGCAATTTTTGCAGTGTCTGACTAGTTCTTCAGCGTCCTTTAGTGCTGTTGGCCAATAAAATCCAGACCGGAATGCTTTTCCTACTAGTGTTCTTGAGGATGCATGATTCCCACAGCATCTGGAGTGCATTTCTAATAATATTTCTTTTCTTTCTGATGTTGGGACACATTTCAGTAGTACTCCTGATGATGCTGCTCTTTTATAGAGATTGTTTCCCACTAGGACATAGTTTTTGCTTCTTCTGATGATCCGAGTTGCTTCTGCTTTGTTATCTGGCAACTTCTTTTCTTTGATGTAGTCTATGAATACTTGCATCCACGCTGAGTTGTTTGAGCTAATTGTTAGGATTTGCTCTAGTTTAGTCTTGCTTTCAACTACTACCTCGTTGGGTTTTTTGATTGAAGGTTTGGTTAGTTCTTTGACAAAGACCCCAGCTGGCACTCTTGCTCTGTCTAAGCCAAGTTTAGCTAACACATCAGCGGCGATGTTTGAGTCCTGTAGTATATGATGAATCTCTAATCCTTGGAAATTCTTCTCGATTTTTTGTATTTCTGCGCAATAAGCGTCTATGTTCTCTTTGGTGCAATCCCAATCTTTATTTACTTGGTTAACTACTACCGCTGAATCTCCATAGACGAGTAGTCTTTTGATTCCTAGCGATGTTGTGATCTATAGGCCATGAATAAGAGCTTCATACTCTGCTTCGTTGTTAGTGGCTTGCCATAGAATTTATAGAACGTATTTGAGTTGTTTTCAATCTGGTGCAATAAGTCTCCTACTCCTGCCCCTCCTAGTTTTAAGGATCCATCGAAGTACATTTTCCAATGGTCTAGGATGGCGTCTGGAGTGGGTGTTGGTATCTGTTAATGCCTACTGAATAATTCGGCAAGCGCACGGATACGTTGTAGCACTTCACCGGTTAAGTATATCCAGTTTTAATATCGAACCCAAAGAAAGATGTGTGAGGGTCTTCTAAACTACACTTAACCACCTGAGTAGCAAACAAGGTTGTAGAGGGTAGGGATATAGAGGGGACAACTAAGGCCTCTAGTTTAGGCTCAAGCAAGTTATGATTAGGATGCTTTACTGGGGAATTGGATAGAGGAGCACAGGCAAAACTGTAACCCGACTACCAATTATTCTCCTGCTCGGCCTACCAACGGGATAGTGGAATATATAAGATTCAATGGAGCTATAAAGTCACCTCCGCGAGCTACCACCAAATCTGAACGATAGGGTACATCTATGAGTAACAAAGTCTAAGCACCACGCTTACACTACGAATACTACTCTAACCCAAGATCTACAAGGATTAAAGTACTCAAAAGAGTCACAAACTAGTAAAACAAGTTAAACAATGTTACTTACTTGAACTCAGAAGTCGATTCTGAAGTAATCTCAGATACAAGCTGTAGAGGTAGCACCGACAGGCCGATACTCCTCCAAAACTCTCTTTTACTCTATCTCTCTATCTCCGAAGAACTAGCTTCTAGAGGTATAGAACTAGCTCTCTCTTGGAATGCTAACTCGAGAGGTCATCCATTCAAGGGACACCTCTAAGGATCCTAATTAGGGTTTCTCGCTAAAGCTCTTCTCTTCTGAATGGATCCTCCTCCCCTGGGGGGTTGCCTCTCCTTTTATAGCCCTAGCGAATCAACGTGAGCCCTTGGATCAAATCGACATTGGCAGACGGTGGAGATCAATCCTCAAAGGCGGTGGAGTAAACCGGGCGAACCGGGCCGCGAGTGGGGCCCATCCTAGACCGGCCGGTCTAGGGCCAGACCGGCCGGTCTGGCCTGGTCTCCTCTGGCCCTTCGCTTCGGTCTCGTGTCTTCTCGTTCCTTCTGGAATGTTCCTGTGTCGCCGTGGCGTCCAATCTTGCATTCTATGTTGCGATGTAGCTCAAAAGTGTGTCATTTCCAGTATTTACCTGCAAAACCATTAATTCACCAAAACTCGTGGAATTTATTAGTCAAAGCCCTACTTCTAGGTAGATGAATTGCTTTTATGTCACTTTGGAAGGTTAGTTGACGGTTGGATTTGAACGTTAAGGACCGTCAACAACACCCCCACACTTAGGCTTTTACTCTCCCTCTCTAGATGGTAGTAACTTAGTGCCTTGGGGGAGAGGAATGCTAGGTTGACCTGGCGGTCGTGGCTTATCTCCCAGAAGCGGTCAACGAGCTGGTGGCGCTATGGCAGGCCTCCTGATGGCCTGGGTGTAAAAGGCCTCTTCCATTGGAGCTCCTTGAGGTCGAGCTCGGACGACCTCCTTCGATGGCACCGGGACGATTGCCTTTGGGGGCACCATCGCCAGCTGCTTTGGCGGGATGACCGCCAGTGGGAGGACTTCCTCCAGCTCTTCGACCGTGTAGGGATGGTTTGGGCTTGCCATTTGGTGGGAGGTGGAGAGATGGAGAGCTTCCTTGCTATGGATTGAGAGAGGAGGCTCTTGGGATGAGAGGAGAATGACCCCAGGGGGTGTTTATATAGTCCTGGTAACTTGAGGTAGGGGGCATTCCATCCTAATCTATCCCGAGCATCTACCATAAACAGGCGGCGGCGGATTTGGATCAAAGTGGAATATCCGAGACCCTAACGGAACAAGCTTCGCACCGAGAGGCGGCGGACCGCGAGGCGGCGCGAGGCCAGACCGGCCGGTCTGGGGTGGGACCGGCCGGTCCCACCCTGGCCCGGTTTCTGGTGTCCTTCCGCGGGGTGCAATCTTGGCCCGTTATCTCTCCAATTTTTCTCCTGTCGTGGCCCAATTGGTGACGGAGTTTTATATTTTGATAAATTAGGGAAAAACTAGAAAATAAATTTCATCTAATTCCTCGAGTGGTCTAGAAGGTTCTAGAAAAATCTTAAGGCATTGGCCATTTACCTTGAATAACGTACCTTCGTTGTTTTGAAGTGTCACCGCTCCATGGGATGATGCATTTACCACCGTGAATGGCCCTTCCCACTTGCTTCGTAGTTTACCATGCCCGAATAATCTTACCTTGGAGTTGAATAGTAGCACCTTATCTCCGGGGCTGAAGCTTTTCTTCTTGATTCGCTTATCATGCCACCTTTTGGTCCTCTCTTTATAGATCTTCGCATTATGATATGCCTTTTCTCGCCATTCATCTAATTCTGAGAGTTGCATCTTTCTTATTATTCTGGCAGCTTCTAAATCCATGTTCCATCTCTTAATTGCCCAATGAGCTTCGAACTCAAGCTCAACTGGTAAGTGACAGGTCTTGCCGTAGACAAGCTGATAAGGTGACATGCCAAGAGGTGTCTTATATGCTGTTCGGTACGCCCACAATGCATCGGGTAGCTTTTCCTTCCAAACAGTTCCCATCTCGTTGACTGTCTTTTGTAGAATGTTTTTGATTTGCTTATTGAAAGTCTCTGCCTGGCCGCTTGTTTGAGGATGGTAAGGAGTAGCTACATAATGTTGGATCCCTTGCTTCATCAAGTATTTGCGAAAGTCCTTGTCAATGAAGTGAGTTCCTCCACCACTGATCACCATCCTTGGAACACCGAATCTTGGAAATATTGTCTCATGAAATATCTTCTTAGAGTTCCTAAAATTTGCAGCTTTGCATGGCATGGCTTCTACCCATTTTGAGACATAGTCAATTGCCACTAAAATGTACTCATAGTTGCCTGATTTTGGAAATGGTCCCATGTAGTCAATTCCCCAGACATCAAAGAGCTCAATCTGGAGATTATTGGTGAGTGGCATGGCATCTCTCGAGTTGATATTTCCGTGCCTCTGACATGCTCCACATCTTTAGATAAAGTTCCTAGTGTCTTCGTATATGGTTGGCCAAAAGAATCCACTTTGCCAAATCTTTGCATGAGTTCGGAACGCTCCATAATGACCTCCATATGGTAATGAGTGACATCTTTCAATAATCCATAGTCCTTCCTCAGTGGATACACATCTTCAGAGTAATCCATCAGAACACACTCAAAAGAGGTAAGGATCATCCCATATGTGTAGACGGCTTTCATAGATAAGCTTTCTCCTCTTCGCCCCTGGTGGTACATATCCTGCAACCATAAAATTGACAATATTCGCGTACCAGGGATCCGATCTGGGGATAGCGTAGAGCGTGTCGTCTTGAAGGGAGTCATTGACTGGTAGTTCCTGCATATTCTTGAACTGCATTCTAGACAAGTGATCGGCAATAGGGTTTTCTACTCCTCTTTTATCTTTTATTTCTAAGTCAAATTCTTGGAGTAGCAAAGTCCATCTTATGAGTCGTGGTTTAGCATCTTTCTTAGTGAGCAGGTATTTAAGCATAGCATGATCAGTATAAACAATTACCTTTGCTCCCACTAAGTAAGATCTAAATTTGTCTATAGCAAAAACAACAGCCAGAAGCTCTTTTTCAGTAGTTGCATAATTAAGTTGAGGTCTTGTTAAAGTTTTGCTAGCATATGCAATTGCGTGATGCTTCTTGTCTTTAGTTTGTCCCAAAACTGCCCCCATAGCATAATCACTTGCATCACACATCAATTCAAAAGGCAGCGACCAATCAGGGGGTTGGATGATTGGTGCAGAGATGAGCACTTTCTTAAGAGTTTCAAAAGCTTTTAAACATGCGTCATCAAATTCGAAGGGAGCATCCTTAGCTAGCAGGTTTGTTAGAGGTCTAGCAATGTATAAAAAGTTATGTATGAACCGTCGATAAAAACCTGCATGGCCTATGAAGCTTCGAATTCCTTTAACATTAATGGGAGGAGGTAGTTGTTCAATCACTTTAATTTTAGCTCTGTCTACCTCTATCCCTCTTTCAGACACTAAATGTCTAAGCACTATTCCTTCTCTAACCATAAAATGACATTTTTCCCAATTAAGGACTAAGTGCTTTTCCTCACATCTTTGCAAAACCTTATCTAAGTTTTCAAGGTATTTATCAAAAGTTTTTCCATATACAGAAAAGTCATCCATGAAAACTTCCATTATCACTTCAATCATATCAGAAAATATAGACATCATGCATCTTTGAAATGAAGCTGAAGAATTACATAGTCCAAAAGACATTCTACGGTAGGCATAAGTTCCGTATGGACATGTAAAGGTGGTTTTGATTTGGTCATCTGGATGGATCGGTATTTGATGATATCCCGAATACCCATCAAGAAAACAAAAGAAAGAATGATTTACCAACCTCTCCAACATCTCATCAATGAAGGGAAGTGGAAAATGATCTTTCTTTGTTGCCTTGTTAAGCTTTCGGTAATCAATACACATCCGCCATCCAGTAACGGTTCTTTGTGGGATTAATTCATTCTTATCATTTTGAACAATTGTCATGCCTCCCTTTTTAGGCAAAACTTGCACAAGGCTTACCCACTCACTGTATGGCACAGGATATATGATCCCAGCATGTAACAGTTTCAAAACCTCTTTCTTAACAACCTCTCTCATCGCATTATTCAACCTACGTTGTGGTTCTCTAGAAGGTGTTATCTTAGGGTCTGTAGGAATGCGATGGGTGCAAAGAACAGGACTGATTCCTTTGAGATCTTGGAATGAATAGCCAAAAGCAGATCTATGCTTTTCTAGAACCGTAATCAATCGAAAGGTTTCCTCCTCGGAGAGTTTATCACTTATTATCACAGGGGATTCTCGATCATTATTTAAGAAAGCATATTTAAGACCAGAAGGCAGGGGTTTGAGTTCTATGGGAGGCTTAGGTGGTTCCTTAGACTCATCTAGAGGGTCGGGTTCTAGCGTACTATCTCCTTCCTTATTTAGTGGTTCAGAATCATCTCTGAAATCTGGCTCGAAAGAAGATTCAAAGGTTGTCTCTAAGACTTCTTCCATAGGATCAGGCTCAGGAAGTGACTCAGTCTCATTATTGAGAGCACGAGTTATGGATATGGGCAATTTAAAGTTCTTGCCGAGGCTGATGTTTAGATTCCCTTTTTGTCCTTCTTGCAAAAGTCTTTCTATAGGCTGTCCAATCAATACGTCGAACTCTATGACATCAAAGATATAGAAGCTCAAATGAACTCTTATCCCTTTGACATGAATAGGTAAGACATAGAGGATTCCTAAACTTGGGAGAACATGGCCTAAAGGACTTTTTAAAAACTTTGTTGTTGGGTTAAGGGCATGTCTTTTAAAAGATTTTGAGCATATGTTGCAGATATGATGTTAACTCCCACAACAGGATTATATAATGCTTTGAAAGAACCCTTGTGGATTTGGCAAGGTATGGTAGTTGAAGTGAGATCAACTCGGATGGCATCAGAGGAAAGCTCTGATTCTTCCAACCAATCATTGCTTATAATCGACACAAGCTCTTTAGCATTTTGCTTGAGAAAAGCCTCATCGGAAGGATCTAGGATTTCTTCACTAGGTGATGACTTCTTAGGCTTCTGTGGTCTCCTAATGGTGTAGTAATTCGAGGTGTTTCCATAATCAGTGAATAATCATCCTTGATCTCAAGCATGAAGTCTAGAAGTGGAATTTCTTCCTCCTCCTGTGGTTCAGGCTCGTTGATAGTTGTAGGTTGGGATGTGGTAGGTACGGATTCCTAATCAACTATCAAATCTTCTTCCTCTACTGGCTTCTTTAAAGGTGTTTCATTTTCATGGATTTTTGTAAGGACATTTCTTGCAACATCGGAAGTGATATGCAAGAATGATCCTCCAGAAGTAAGGTTGAGGAATTTAGAAGTTTTTCTATTTAGACCCTTATAGAAATGCTAAAGTAGAACGGGGTTTGATATGGATAGACTAGGTCCAGAATGAGTAAAATAGTTAAAGCGTTCCCAGACTTCAGTTAGAGTCCCCTTCCCTTGTCTAAAGGATAGAACTTCTAAACGAATGTCTACTACCCTAGAGATAGGATAGAATTGGAGGCAGAATTCAGCACACAATGCTCTCCAGTCACCTTTAACACTCTCAACGTGGAGATCATACCAATGTCTAGCTTCTCCAGTCAAAGAGAAAGGAAAAAGCTTCCATCGGATAGTCTCATCGGACATATCCTTAATGCACAAGAACGCACAGGTCTGCTCGAATTCATTGAGGTGAGAATAAGGGCTAGCATTATCTTCTCCTGAGAAAGTTTGGTTTCTGACCATGTCTATTAAACACGGGCGTAGCTTATAGTCAGGGGCTAAGATAGGCTTTGAGGATGGCTCTGGCTCTAAGCGTAGGTTCGTGAAGTTATATTTATAGATAGGCATGGAATTAAGTTGATCCATTGTAGGATAGAAAAGGTAAAGAGAAATGGAAAAGGTAAAGAGTGATAGTATACAAATAAAATATAAGATTATGATACAGGTTAAGTTCAGAGTGATCTCAGTGACGTCTTCCCCGGCAACGGCGCCAGAAATGCTTGTTGGTATCTGTTAATGTCTACTGAATAATTCCACAAGCGCACGGATACGTTGTAGCACTTCACCGGATAAGTATACCCAGTTTTAATATCGAACCCAAAGGAAAGATGTGTGAGGGTCTTCTAAACTACACTTAACCGTCTGAGTAGCAAACAAGGTTGTAGAGGGTAGGGATATAGAGGGGACAACTAAAGCCTTTAGTTTAGGCTCAAGCAAGTTATGATTAGGATGCTTTACTGGGGAATTGGATAGAGGAGCATAGGCAAAACTGTAACCCGACTACCAATTATTCTTCTGCTCGGCCTATCGACGGGATAGTGGAATATATAAGATTCAACGGAACTATAAAGTCACCTCTGCGAGCTACCACCAAATCTGGACGATAGGGTACATCCATGAGTAACGAAGTCTAAGCACCACGCTTACACTACGAATACTACTCTAACCTAAGAGCTACAAGGATTAAAGTACTCAAAAGAGTCATAAACCAGTGAAACAAGATAAACAATGTTACTTACTTGAACTCAGAAGTCGATTCCAAAGTAATCTCAGATACAAGCCATAGAAGTAGCACCGACAGGCCGATACTCCTCCAAAACTCTCTTTTTTACTCTATCTCTCTGTCTCTGAAGAACTAGCTTCTAGAGGTACAGAACTAACTCTCTCTTGGAATGCTAACTCGAGAGGTCATTCATTCAAGGGACACCTTCGAGGATCCTAATTAGGATTTCTTGCTAAAGCTCTTCTCTTCTGAATGGATCCTCCTCCTCTGGGGATTTTGCCTCTCCTTTTATAGCCCTGGCGAATCAATGTGAGCACTTGGATCAAACCGACATTGGCAGACGGTGGAGATCAATCCTCAAAGGCGGTGGAGTAAACCGGGCGAACCGGGCCATGAGTGGGGCCCACCCCAGACCGACCGGTATAGGGCCAGACCGGCCGGTCTGGCCTGGTCTCCTCTGGCCCTCCGCTTCGGTCTCGTGTCTTCTCATTCCTTCTGGAATGTTCCTGTGCCGCCATGGCATCCAATCTTGCATTCTATGTTACGATGTAGCTCAAAAGTGTGTCATTTCCAGTATTTACCTGCAAAACCATTAATTCACCAAAACTCGTGGAATTCATTAGTCAAAGCCCTACTTCTAGGTAGATGAATTGCTTTTATGTCACTTTGGAAGGTTAGTTGAAGGTTGGATTTGAACGTTAAGGACCGTCAACAGTGGGTCATTGTATCTCAGTCCATTCTATGATGAAGTCAGATAATGCTTGGGATTTGATTGCCTTTCTTGGAGTGAATTCAATCTTGAGTGCTTGAGTTCCACTGCCCATTTTGAGATTCGTCCTGTTGAATCTCAGTTTCTTTGGATATCTCCAAGTGGAAAATTTGTTACGACGATGATTTTGTGATCTTCGAAGTAATGCCTAAGCTTTCTTGATGTTATCAGGATTACGTAGAGTAGTTTTTGCATATGAGGATATCTTACTTTTGCTATTGTGAGTACTTCGCTTATGTAGTAGACCGGTCTTTGGACTTTATAAATGTGCCCTTGCTTTTCTCTTTCGACTACAATAACAGTGCTTACTACTGAAGTAGTTGCAGTGATGTAAAGCATGAGATCTTCACCTTTCTTTGGTGGTACTAGTACTGGAGATGAGCTGATATACGCCTTTAGCTTGTCGAAAGCTTCTTGGGCTTCTTTGTTCCAAGTGAACTTGTCTGTCTTCTTTAGTAGTTTGAAGAAAGGTAAGCCATTTTCTTCGAGTCTTGAAATAAATCTGTTAAGTACGGCCATGCAACCTGTTAATTTTTATAGATCTTTTATATCTGCTGGTGGTCCCATGTCAGTTATTGCCTTAATTTGTTTTGTGCTTGCTTCGATTCCTCTCTGACTGACTAAAAATCCGAGTAGTTGACCTGATGATACGCCAAACACGCATTTATTTGGGTTGAGTTTTCACTTCCATCTTTTGAGGTTGTCGAAGGTTTGTTGTAGATCTTCTATTAGAGAATCCGGGTTCTTTGTTTCGACGACGACGTCATCCACATAAGCTTCCGCATTTTTCTGATTTGGTCTCCTAGACAAGTCTGAATTACTCTTTGATAAGTTGCTCCTGTGTTTTTGAGTCCGAAGGACATTGTTTTGTAGCAATATGCTCCGAATGGAGTGATGAAAGAAGTCTTGCTTTGGTCTTCTTCTTTTAGTACAATCTGGTGATATCCTGAATAGCAGCCTAGAAAAGATAGTAAAGCTTTGATCAATCCTTGGTAATCCAAACAGGTCTTTCGGGCAATGTTTGTTGAGATCGGTGTAGTCGACGCACATACGCCATTCGTCTGTGTTCTTTTTGTGTACTAGAACTGAGTTGGCTAGCCAATCTGTATGTAAGATTTCTCTTATGAAGCCTACTGCCAGTAATTTGGCTATTTCCTTTTTTATTGCTTCTTTCTTGTCAGGTGAAAAGCGGCGCACCTTTGTTTGATTGATTTTGATCCTTTGTTGACTTCAATTTTGTGCTCAGCCAACTCCCTTGGGACTCCTGGCATATCGGCTGGTTTCCAAGCAAATATGTCTTTGTTGTCGCGTAAGAAGTTGGTGAGCGCGAGTTCCTATTTGATGGGTAAATGTGCACTGATAGTGGTGGTTTTAGATGGGTCGCCGGTCCCTAAGTCAATCTTCTTGGTACTTTCTCCCTCAGCTGAGGTGAGGATGCTTTATTTTTTGGCTGGTATTTCCAATTCTTTTATTCTTATTTCTGCTGTTGCCGAGTTGATTTCCCTTTGAGCTTTTGAAGATATTTGTATGGCTTGTACATTGCATTCTCCTCTAAGAGAAAGTACTCCATGCGGTCCTGGCATCTTGAGTAGTAAGTAAGGATAGTGAGGTATAGCCAAGAATTTTGCTAATGCTGGTCTTCCCAATATTGCATGATAACATGATTTAAAATCTACGACTTCAAATTTGATGAGTTCTGTACGATAATTTGTAGGAGTTCCAAACGTCACTGGTAGTGTTATTTGCCCGAGGGGCATTGCTGGCCTCCCGGGTACTATTCCATAGAACGGTACACTTGTTGGCGTAATCATCTTTGAGAATTCTGGCCCCATCTTCCTTAGGGTATCTGCAAATATGATGTTGAGTCCTGCTCCCCCATCAATGAGTACCTTGGTTATTGTTATAGCTGCGATTGTTGGTCCGAGTACTAGTGGGTATAGTCCTGCATTTCCAACGCTTGTCCATTGATCTTCTCGCGAAAATTGTATTGGATATTGAGACCAATTTAGATATCGTGGAGTAGCCGATTCTGCCGCCATGATTGTTCTCCAGGCTAGTTTGTCTTCCTGTTTGCTTCTAGAACCAGGGACTCCTGAGAATATTACTGCCACTGTTGCTCTTGGATTTTGAAACCCATTGTCTGCTAGATTATTGTCTTCTTCTTTTTTCTCTCTATTCTCTTCTTTTTCCTGTCTGTCTTTCTTCATATATCTTTCTTGGAAGATCCGACATTCTCCCATTGGATGAATTCCAGTTGGGTGATAGATGCATTTCATGTTCTCGAGTTCTTTAAATTTTCTAGTTGGGTAGAATTTCTTTCTTTCAGTGGTAGCCACCGTGTTATCTGAATATCTTTTCTTGTTGTGGTATTCTTGTCTATCACCTGGGTTGCTCTATCTCCTTGAGTTGTTTTGTCTGTCCGAGTTGTTCCTTCTATCTGAGTTGTTTCTTCTATCTGAGTTATTTCTATTGTCAGGTAATCTTTCCCGTGTTTTTTCTTCTGCCATGATCATCTTTTTGACTATTCTCTTGAATTCGTCATTTGTTCGAGGGTTTTCTTTGCAGAAATCATGGAACATTCATCTTACTCTTAATCCGTATGAGAATGCTTCAATTACTTCTCTTTCGGTAATGTCATGTACTTGTGCTCTTAGCTCCCCAAATCTTCTATAGAAATCTCTGAGGCTTTCTCCTTGATTTTGCTTTAAGCCCTTCAATTCTGCCTGAGTTATTGAGTGAGTGAGTATCCCTGCAAAGTTTTCACAGAAAGCTTTCTGGAGATCGCCCCATGTTTTGATTGATCCCGAGCGTAACTTGTCGAACCATTGTAGTGGTAATGTTTCTAGTGCCATTGGAAAAAATAATGCTTTAGTGTCATCGTCTCCAATGGCCAATTCTATTGACTGGGAGTAAATCCTGAGCCATTGCATTGGTTCTGTTTTGCCATCATATTTTGAATGATTTGACGGTTTGAATTTGTGGGGTAATTTGATCGTGAGTAGTCTTCCTGCGAAGCAGGGGAATCTGTCGGGTACTCTTTCTGGCTTGTAGTCGGAATCTGCCTGGCTGTTGTATCTTGTGGGGGATCTAAGGATGCTTAGAGGTGGAGTTGGTAGCCTCTCCCTGTTTTCCCCTATTTTCTCCATCCAGTCGTGATGTGGTTGAGTTCTTCTGCTGTTGTTTGGGACAGATAGCCTTTCGAACGTGGATATTCTCTAACTTCTTTAGCTCATCGGCTCAGAGGGTATGCATCGAGGAGGTACCCGGTCATCTTGTATTCTTTGTGCAGTAGTTATGAGTAGATTTCTGAGTTTGGCTTGTTCTTTGCTTGGATGGGGTATGGTGTCGATTTCATTGATCAATTCTTGTATCTTGTCAATAGGGTCAAGTTTGGCCCTTGCTGTGGCTCACCTTTCCTCGGCTTCTTTTTCTGCTCTTCTCTCATTGTACTCAGTTAATTCTTCTTCGTATTTGCGCCATGCTTCCCTGTGTTCTTGAACTCGGTTTCTTCTCCCTCCCCTCTTCTTGTTTCTTCTTTCTCTTGCCGCCCTTTGGCTATTAGTCTCTCCTTCTCTGGTCATGGAGTCAGGTGGGATATCGGCTTTCGATTCTTCTGAAGATTTGTAGTTAGGCTGGACTGGCGGTTCCAGAGGTTGCCTGATCATAAACACTTCCTGATGCGCCTTTGGCAAGTAGTCGGTTTCTTCTTCTAAAGATCTTTCGTATTGAAAAGGGAGGGGGTAAGGTACTTATCTTGTTTGGATATGTTTCTTGGAGTTAGATCATTGGATTCCATTGTCCTTCGAATAATATTTTGATATATCTGAGCTGCATTGTTGAGGCCGTAGTGAAAAGAACTCGGCATCTTCTGTAGTCTTGGATTTGAAGTTTCTACTTCTGTTATCTTGAGTTTTGAGAAAATTTCACGCGTCTTCGGATTAGGTTCCTGAAGTAGTCGACCGTGGAGAACTCCGTAGTCATCTGCTTCGCAGATCCAGCTTCCAAAGACGAAGGTTGAGCCCTTTGGGAAGAGCATTGTGTGTAGGTCCGCTGAGACTTTGACGTTGAATTCGCCAAAAGCCCCTACCTGGCGCACCAGCTGTCGGTGTTTAGTCACGGATAGCCTGCCACGGGGTTCCCGTGTAGCAATTGATTCAAACCTTGACGAATACTAGAACTCGGCGGTTATGCAAGAGACACTCGGTTTATCCTGGTTCAAGCCCTCGTCGTCGAGTAAAAGCTCTACTCCAGTCGGCCTTGACCTTTTCCGTTGGATTGATGTACGATTGTGTGTTGTTACAGTAAGTGTGCTCAGGCTCCTTTTTATGAGAGAAAGGAGCTAGAGCTTTGATTCTAATCTTAGTCGGACTAGTAGAGAGGGTTCTGTTTCTATTACAGAGGTTACTTTCTATTTGTCTAACTAGGATAGGAAGTCATCTACTTGGAATCAGTCCTCTTGCTTCTGTCATGTGGGCCCGCCTGGGCGAGAATCATGCCGATAGGGAACCGTCTAGGCCTCGCATCGATAGAGAGGTACACTTGAGAGTACAAGTGGGAGGTGTAGTGTGTGTTGTATGAAATGAAGAGCTCCACCCCTTGCTTTATACTAGGTCCAGGTCAGTTCAGGGGGCAGGGGCAATAATGACTAGCCAAACCGATGTCCAAACCGCCTCAGCAAACTGCCATAGGAAGGAGGGCCGACCTGGCCAAGCCAGGGGTGCGGCCGCACCCTGGTGCTCCCGCACCAGGGGTGGCTCCCCTCGGCACCGCCTTTGGCCGGTGGGCTGTGGGCTGGCTTGGACCTTGGTTCTGGTGGTTGCTAGCCAAGATTTGGAATTCTTGATGGGCTTTGCTTTATTCCCCTTTCCGCCTTGCCAAAAAGTGTATTTCTATGACCTTTTTCTCTTTTCCTTGTATGTTTCCTATAAATCAAAGATGCTCTAATACAAGTGGAAATAGGTCAATAGTAAAGTTATATGTGAACATGACTATGATAATTCTCCCTTTTTGGATAATAGTTGGCGGTTAAAGTATGTTAGTATTTACCGCCAACTAATAGAACCGCCCAAATTATAAGAGCACAAGTGCAAAAATAATCACCGAAGTAATTTATTCCGCTCTTGAGCCCCTATAATCCCGGTAGTCTGGAAATCTCAAAGGATTTCAAACCAAAATCGAACGCAATCCAACATAGTTTACCATTCGTTACATCAGAGTTCATAAATAAGTTCGCAAGTAGCATCACAAACCAAAGTACTTAGTTATTACAACACAAGTTCGAAGTAGTAAAAGCAACATAGTTTTGAAACCATCAGAATACACCCACACTAAGTTCAAATACATGCCAGGTTCGTAGTTCATCCTACAAAAGCACATGGTAAGATAGTAAAGATGATCTTTGCCCGAGATCTAGTCATCATCCCAGCGGGGTGAAGACATACCTTGCAGAAGCCGTTATAGAGAATATCATCTGCAACAAGAGAGAATAAACCCTGAGTACGAGAATGTACTCACCTAGACTTACCCGTCATAAACCAGAAATAAATGACACCAAGGATCATGCAAGGCTTACTTTGGTGGAGCTGGCTTGACTCATTTTGCATAAAAGCATATGTTGCATTATAAGAACATATTATTATACTAGCAGCAGCTTAATTCATTTTAACCTTTCATCTAAGTGAGCACCTGTACTAAACAATCACTTTATTACAACAAGCATTAATAACCATATCTAGTTTAGTACAGCTTTCATCATGAACATTATCAACATTAGAACCATCATTATTTAGTGAGTTCTACGGTGCCGCAGGCAATAGTCAAGTTCTCACTATCCGGGAGAGACGGCGATTCGAATCGATTCCAACTGAGCTCAGGGGGTATTCCCAACGCACACCGAGACAGACATAGCTAGGGTCGTCTCAGGTTACCCTTGGTACAACTCAGGCATGGGCCCGGTTTATACGTCGGCAAGACCAGAAAGATAGTAGCCAGGATGTTCAAGCCATACTAACCCAAGGACGACGCCAGGACCAGTTAAGCATGCTTGCCCTTGGTCTAGTATGCCGCTTCCCGCGAATTGCCCAACCGCCCCCCATGTTCCCGTCTTGAGTTGAGCTACTCGGCTTCACGGTCAGACACTCAGGTCCAGCCAACTATGTGTTGGGCTGCGTTCAACATGACAAAGAACTGACAACGCTTCCAGTCCTTAGGAGACTCAGACAGGGTCCACTGTCCCTGCCCGGTCTTCTTTTACATTAACACATGGTTCATTTCCACGGTAGCACATATAGCCAAGACAGGAGATCACCCGAATTCTACCGGTCTAAGCATGGCTAAGCAATTTGCATTGATCCTAACCTAAGACATAGGATTCAGGGTATAATATATATGTTGGACAAGGATAGGATAAATGCAGCAAGTAAGTTCAATCAACTCCTATACTTAATGCAATAAACAACATAAAGTACTCAATTGCATTTATAAAAGATGGGAGGCTTAGAATGCTCCAGGGCTTGCCTTTCACAAAGGTGGATGGTTCGTGGTTAGGGCACTTGGTTAGCTCTTCTTCTTCGACGGAGTTGCTTTCGCCGACTGGTTCCTCTTGCTCCTCCTCCGGGTGCTCCTGGTCCAAGCTCCCGAACTCCAGCAGCGTCACCCCCTTCATTGATCCTATTGCATGCAATGCATAAATGAGAATAATGAATGCAAATGATGATCATGCATGAGAATGAATAACAGCAACAACAGTAAACCCTCCACCTAGGGTGATGAGCTCTATTAAAATCACTTTAATTTACTGAGTATGTTCATATCTCTTCTCTACACAAACTCAATTACTCACCAAGCAAGTCAAGGTACAACTTTTCATCAGCAGTTAAAGAATTACAACCTGCACCTAGTCAACTTATACGAATTAGCAAGACATCTACAAGATATAACTTCACACACAAGGACAAGCAAACACTTGTAAAGCAATTCAGCATTCCTGACCTACAAACAGCAGCTGCAAGAAATAATTGTAACTTGAGTTCTATAACTCCAATTGACATGTAAGAGGACATTCTAGAAAGATTATGAAATTGTCTACAACTTCTATTTAGACATCACAAGCAGATTCAAACATTAACAAAGTCAAATAGACAAGTTTTCTAGATCTGCCCAGAAATTCCAGAGAAGAACCCTTTTCTGGAACCTCTCAAGATATAACTATAACTCCCAAAATACTCAACCAAATGCTCTCAATTTTTAACAAAATTTAGATAATGAAATTATCTACCACTTTGCTATAGATCATAAAGTCAGAAAACACCATCTAAAGTATGTAAAACCAAAAGTGCCACCAGCTGTCCAGAAAAGCTTAAATTGGAGAATTAATTATTTACTCATGTTCAAACTTGCAATTTAAGCTCACCCAACTTAACCAACAGTTAAAGCATGACTAATGATCAACAGAAAACCTAACAAGCCACCCTAAAACATTTATTAAAATACCCTTTTCATTTAATCTAAATATTTAAGGGCACAAATGAGCACATAGTAGAAATACCTAGAAAAATCTATAAAAATTACAGTAGACTACTCATAGCTCACATAGACCACAGTTCAAATTTCACATTAAAATTCTAAGTACAACTCTCTGTAGCAAAAGAACAAGCTACACAAACTTAAAGGAGGATAATTTACAATTACATTTGAAAAGTATCAAACAACAGATTTCATAATTTTCATATCATCATCACATCATATGTATACTGTGTACCAGATTTCACCTCAATAGCATGCACATAGAAAACATGATAAATAGCTCACCAATCAAGACATTTAATCAACTTATTTAACAAACTACCAACCAAAACATGTTTACATGCTAACCATTATTTTTCATAGACAGAGCATGTCAAAACAAAGCTAACCCCACTGGTTTCACATTTTTAGCATCAAGAATTAATTAGCTATGCATTAAACCATTTTCCAAGACATAGAATAAAAATAAATACACCAAACAATTTCTACTGTAGAACACATGTTTCATATTTTTAATAAAAACTAGACACTCAGAGGAATCCAACAAAATTGGAATCACTGCATTTGGACTTCATATGCTCAAGATATGAATTTATGAACAAACACGCATTTTCTAAAAATAAATAAAACCTAAAGCCTAAATCTATGCGGCTGACACATGGGCCCCAGGGGTCAACCGGTCCCACCTGCCAGAGAGAGACAGAGAACGACGGTGCCGATTTTGACCGACGAGAGCTCGCCGGCGGTGATGTCTCCGGCGAAACCAACACCACCGTCGTGCTCCCCATATCACGGCGCATCAATTGAGGTAGGTTTGGGGTGCTCGCATCGGCCAGAGCTAGCTCGACGGCGGCGCTGCGCGGTGGCGGCATTGCCGTTCCTGGCAATGGCGGCTCAATTGAGCTGCGCGCAAGCTCCACAGCATCAAGACGGAGCGAGCCGAGGGTTTAGGCGCTAAGGTTGCTACAGCGGAAAGCCCTGCTCGCGTGCGCGGCGGCGGTCCGGCAAGCGCACGGTGGCGGCATGCTTCGTTCCGGCGAGCCAAAACACTAATCGACCTATCCAACTGGAGCTTCGTCATCTACAACCCAAGGCGGCTACGGTACACAAGATGGGAGGGAGAGAGATGGTCGGAGCAGTTCTAGCCGGGGCGAGCTCGAAGCTCGGCGGTGCTCCGGCCATGGCGGACGGCGGCGGAACTCACAATGCGGCCTCACCTTTGGATGAAATGGCCCGCTGGGTGTGTCAGGTGGAAGAGGACATTATGGCGGAGCTACTGGCAGTGGCGATTTGGAGGCGGTGCGGTGGTTGCGGCGCTAGACGGCGGCGGAAATGCGGCAGCGGCGGCGTCGCCTTCTCCTCCCCGCTCTCCTGGTTCTGGCCGCGCGAGAGAGGAGTGAGGGCGAGGGAGAGATGGGAGGGCATCGCAGTGCCTTGCTAGTGGCCATGGCCTGACTGGTGGGGACACCGGTGGCGTACGGATGCCACTTGGCGGCCGGTTGCTGATGCTGGTCGGCCACTGCCTTTCCCCCCTGAATTCAAATTCGATTGAATTCGACTGAAACCGCCCAGTTCAGGTCCTTTTAACTTCTAAACTAGGCCGATTCACAACAAAGTCCAGTAATAGAAGTTGTAGAGGGATATGTGTTCTCCAACTTTGTTTAAAGAAGCTAGAGCTGAAACTGCATGGTTTGCGAACTACAGAGCTGTGAAACACCCTAAAAATAAACTGAATTGCAGTTAGGACAACCAAATTTTCAGGGATGAAAACTGCACTGTTTCTGTTGTAAATGTGCAATTTTGTGCAACTTGCACATATTTTCATGGGTTGAGCCCAAAATAAAGTTTGTTCCTTAACAAATTCTCTACAACTTTTATCTAGGACTCACTGCCATGCAAAACTCCTAACTTGCACTTTTGAAACAGTCAAACAAAAGAGGTCTAGAAGGCATACCAAGTCAAACAATCAATTAGGGGCATCATTAGGCAAAATGACCAACATGAACATTGTTCCATTAAGTGTCCTAGGCATAGTTAAGCTACTGTAGAGCACATTTGGAAACATTATAGGTCATGACATAGTATCAAGCAAGCAAGACAAGCATAGAATGATCTTTTCATGGGCACAACATAGAATTTGCATAATGACTTGTCATACACATGCATATATGAGATGATGATGATGCTTATGGCCAGTTAATGCAAGTGTTTTAATGAGCCCAACACCAGAGGTGTTATAGCCCTCCCTCCTTAAAGGAATCTCATCCCGAGATTAGGTTCACGTACCATCTTGAATAAAATGCGGGATAAACTTCCTTCAAATAATCCTCACGTTCCCATGTAGCATCCCAATCGCTCTCATTGTTTCAGGAAACCTTGTAGAACCGAGTTACTCGGTTACGTGTAACTCTCTCTTTGGTACCAAGGACCTTTACCGGCCGGAGCTTCATTTGTCAAATCAGATTTCAACTCTACGCCTTGTGCTTCCATTCTTTCTTCAGGCACTCGAAGGCATTTCTTGAGTTGGGACATGTGAAAAACATCAAACACCGTACCCATCTCTGGGGCAACTGGATCTTATATGCTACGTTGCCACTCTTTTCCAAGATCTTGTAGGGACCCACATACCTTGGAGCCAATTTTCTTTTAACTCCAAAGCATTGCACTCCTTTCATAGGAGACACCTTGAGATACACATAGTCACCAACTTCAAACTCAATAGGACGTCTTCGCTTATCCACATATCTTTTCTGCCGAGACTAGGCAGCTTTGATATGTTGTTGGAATACCCTAACCTTCTCCTCGGCATCTTGGATAAGCTCAATACCATAGTACCACCTTTCACCAGGTTCGACCCAATTCAACGGCGTCCTACATTTTCTCCCATACAAAGCTTCAAATGGAGCCATCTGGATGCTCTCTTGGTAACTATTGTTATATGAGAACTCAGCCAAATGTAACCATTTCTCCCAAGATCCTCCCACAGACAGAACACACGATCTCAACAAGTCTTCTAAAATTTGATTGACTCTTTCAGTCTGACCAGAAGTTTGAGGGTGATAAGCAGAACTTCGAAGCAAGTGGGTGCCTAGTGCCTTGTGCATTTGTTCCCAGAAATGAGCGACAAACTGTGGGCCTCAATCGGATATAATGGTTCTAGGCACACCATGGAGCCGATAAATTTGAGCCATGTATTACTCTGCACACTGATGAGGCTTGATAGATGTACTAACTGGGATAAAATGTGCAGTCTTGGTCAAACGATCCACAATTACCCAAATCAAATCATTCCCCTTTTGGGTTCTAGGTAAACCCGTAATAAAGTCCATGCTAATTTCTTCCCATTTCCAGGTAGGGACAGAGAGGGGTTGAAGTGGACCTACAGGCTTAAGATGAACTGCCTTGACTCTACAACAAGTATCACAATGAGCAACAAAGTCAGCGATTTCCAGCTTCATTTTGTCCACTAAAACCTAGGCCTCAAGTCTTCATACATCTTACTACTGCCTGGATGGATAGAGAAATTGGACGAATAGGCTTCAGTTAAGATCTGTTGCCTAAGTTCTTTGTCTTTGGGTACCACTAAGCGATCATCAAACCACAAGACACCCCTTTCGTCAACCCGAAAGCGCGTGGTTGGTTTGGCCTTCATCTTCTTTTTGATATGAAAAATACCAACATTAGTCTTTTGTGCCTCAATGATCTTGTTCGTAAGGGTAGAGCTTAAAGTGATATTATGGAGCACAACTAGATGCATAAGATGCGCTAAGTGATAATCTCCTTGAATAACTAAACTAGAATGAGATTTCCTACTCAAAGCATCAGCCACTACATTGGCCTTTCCAGGATGATAGTGCACTTGCAAGTTGTAATCTTTAATCAGCTCAAGCCATCTTCATTGCCACATATTCAACTCGGGTTGAGTAAAGATATACTTCAGGCTTTTATGATCAGTATAAATGTGACACACATTACCAAGCAAGTAATGTCTCTAAATCTTCAACGCATGTACTACTGCAGCTAACTCAAGATCATGGGTGGGATAGTTGACTTCATGTTTTTGCAACTGACGGGAAGCATAAGCAATAACTCGTCTGTCCTGCATAAGCACACAACCCAAACCAGTGCCTGATGCATCACAATAGACATTGAAGGGCTTCTCATTATCTGGTTGAGCTAAGACAGGAGCAGAGGTCAACAGCGTTCGCAAAGTGTGAAACACGGACTCACATTCTATTGTCCATACAAACTCTTCACCTTTCTGAAGCAGCTTTGTCATAGGCTTGGCTATCTTTGAGAAGTCAGGAATAAACCTACGATAATACCTAGCAAGACCAAGGAGACTACGGACTTCAGAAATAGTAGTTGGAGCTTTCCAGGTTTGGACTTGTTGTACTTTTGAAGGATCTACTGAAATGCCATTTTCTGAGAGAATATGGCCAAGGAAGGGAACCTCCTTCAACCAAAATTCACACTTGCTGAACTTAGCATACAGCTGATGTTCCCGCAGTCTGGTCAACACCACTCTCAGATGCTTAGCATGGTCTTCTTCATTTTTAGAGTAGACTAAGATATCATCGATGAATACCACAACAAATTTATCTAACTTCGGCATGAACACCGAGTTTATCAGGTACATGAAATGGGCAGGAGCATTCGTCAGACCAAAAGACATGACAAGATACTCATATAACCCATACCTGGTTGAGAAAGCCGTCTTTTCAATGTCTTCAGGACGAATTCGAATCTGATGATACCCTGAACGCAAGTCAATTTTGGAGAATACTTTGGCTCGAGAGAGTTGATCAAATAAGATATCAATCCGAGGCAACGGATACTTATTCTTGATTACTTCATTGAGAGGCCGGTAATCTACACACATACGCAAGGATTGATCTTTCTTCTTGACAAAGATAGCTGGACAACCCTATGGAGAAGAACTAGGACGAATTAAGCCTTGAGTCATCAACTTCTTTAATTCCTCCTTCATTACTGCAAGCTCATTAGGGGGCATCCGATAAGGCCTTCTAGATATTGGAGCGGCACCTGGGATTAAATCTATCTTGAACTCTACATCACGCACAGGTGGTAGACCGGGCAACTCTTCCGGGAATACATCCGGAAACTCGCATACCACTAGTATGGCTGCAATACTGTCACTAAGAACAGAATTTGCTGTAGAACTTGGATCTAGAAAATTAGAAAGAGGTACTAGGAAAGCTTCTTGATTATTGGGATCTCTCAACATAACCACTCTAGTGGACGTATCAATAAGGACACCATGATTACTCATCCACCTCGTTCCTAATATCACATCTATCTTCAGGTTGGGTAAGATGATAAAGGTTTCGCTATACACCCACCCACCAATATCAAGACGTACACCCCTTACTATCTGGTTGGTGGCCATGGGGTTACCCGCTGCACTAATATTGAATTTACCCTTTTCAAGGTTGATTATCTTCATGTCGTTGAATTTACTTGCTGGTACTCATTGTCTTCATCAACTTAGGACCAAGACCCCGCTTGAAACTAGAAATCTTCTTTGCCTCGGTATCCACAAATTCAGGTGCATACCTAGACAGGTTGTTGAAGTCCTGTAGATACCCAATCACACTCTTATTGCCTTGGGTCAACTTCATAAACTCATTGTGCTTGATTACCATGAGACCCGGTGGAATATAATGCCCGCGGAAAGCAGCATAGAACTGCTCCCACATGATAGGAACATTAGCAGGGTAGGTGGTATGATGATGAGCCCACCAAATCCCTGTGGGTCCCTGCAACTGGTGCGAAGCATACTCAGCTTTCATCTGCTCAGGTACATTCAACATACGAAACTTTTGTTCCATTGTATTCAGCCATTCGTCAGCTTCAAGAGGTTCTGCAGCTTCCTTAAAAATAGGTGGATTTGTGCCCAAAAAATCCCTAAAATCACTGTGCTGTTCCTGATCATGGTCCTGACGTCCACGACGCCCATCACGGTTGGCCAATTTCCGCACAGCATCAGCCAAAGCTCGCTGTCCTTCTGCCAACATAGCCATCAATTCAGCTGGAGTGGGAGGCGATGGTGGTGGTGGTGGATCCACACCAGCACCTCCTCCAGCACTACCCGCATGGGTGTTATAGCGTGACATCTGCATCACATATCCAAGTGAGCATCAGTGTTGATGTTTGGATAAAATATAGATAATGATTAAATCATGCCAAACTATATTCATTGGAGAGAAATACATTCATGCAATAAAACAGGGCACAATAATTCATTTCCATTCTACAACATCAACAACATAATAGCACAAATGATAGCAAGTCGTGCATCAATTTAACACAAAGTGCAATAGATATAATTAGCTCACACCACGGGAGCGAAACACTTGTCCCCAACAAGTCGTCTACATCAAAAGCAAGGTCCAAATAAAGTCACGGCCTAAGTTACTATTACATCACGGATGTTCAGGAGAGATAAAACATGTGAATTACATTCATCCAGCAAAAGCATCACTAAGGGACTAGATAGGACTAAGAGCTAGTCTAGGCATCATTCTCGGAGTCAAGACCCGAGTCATCGCCTGCTTCCTCTACCGCTGCATCTGGCTGGACCTGCTCCTAAGGCTCTTCAGCTGCCATCTCATCATCCTCAGCTATGACACCTGGATCCTGCTGTGGCTCAAGAGGGAGGAGAGGATGCATCTCATTTTGCCTGATGTGGATCTCCTCATGAAGAGCATTGTTGTACCCTTCCAAGATGTCATTCTGGCGATGGAGGTCCTCAATTTCATCTAGGAAACGCTGCTCATGGCGTGTGGCAACCCCTATGATATACTCCCTATCCTCTTCTCGCTCCTTAGCAAGATGGTAAGCCTCGTCACGCTCACGGATAGCAGCATCACGCTCCTGCACAACCTGGTGCCTTTGAATACGCACCTCACGTGCCTCCGCCTATGCCTCCAACCTAGCATAGAAAGCAGTGTTCAGCTGGGTATTCCTTTCCCTTGCCACCCTGTGAAGCCTCATGATCTCCTCATGGGCTGCATCCAAACGACCCTGTAAGCCATGCTTCTAATCTGTTGAAAGCTTCATGACTGTGAACATAGCACTCATTGCGTCACAAGTGCTGCCAGCACGCTTATCCCTATTGCGCACTAGAGCCTGCGTGGGGTCATGTTCCCAGTTCATCCAGGAAGTTGGGCACTCCTCAGGAAACTTCCCAATAGGCCCCACTGAACTCCAGTCTGGGTGATCCGATCTGATCTTCTTGAGCATGTGAAAGGCTACTGTCGGAGCTGCCCCCCATAAAGTGTCATCACCCATAGTGATGGTGATAGGCTGGATCTGAGGGATGGTTGGCTTCTCTTTGATTGTTAGAGTCACTGCATAGCCTTGTCCCTCTACAGCTGTCCAGGTGTAGCGAGGTGGTTTGGTGTACCCCGCTGCTTCAACACCCTCCACAACAATGTGGGAGTGCCTAAGTGCTCCAGAAAGTGACCACGCTGGTGAGGAGCTAACGAAGAGGAGGCCATCTGTAGAAGAGCATTTATTATAAGGGTAAGAAAACCTTGAAATAACAGAACGATTACTTTAAGGGGGATCTATAATGATTAAGCAATGTATTAAATCATGATGCATGAATCGTTCCAACCTCCTCACAACCTAGAATATATTTATTTTTCTAGCGTTCTAGACGGTGGCATACATACGTTCTCTCAATACGCGCAACTAGTCGGTCTATACGTTTACGCTGTTAGTGTACCTGCAGAAAAATTCATTGCAGCCCAACAGTTCCCACAATAATATTTCACAAACAACAAAATCAATTGAAAGCAGTAAAAGCTAAATACTTTCCACAATTAAATACCTTCATAATTGCATGGTTTTGACATACAATTAATCCAATATCACAATCTAGCACTTCCCTAGACCGCCGTTTGGACGATCATGCTCTCATAACTCACCTTACCTTGGCGTAGCTGCAAAAATTTAATCTACGACATATATGGCTATTTCATATATGAAGGCTACCCCACCATTAGACCACAGGGCAGCGTATTGCAGTCATCACACTTCTCACCTTTGCCTGGTCATCGATGCAAAAATTAAAACCCCCAAGTCAGTAGTTATATAAGCCACCTACTAATCCTTAATAGGGCATAAGAGATGACCACTGGCATGGTAGTAAATTAAATTTTAGATTTAATATTGATGAGGACATCACTCCTTCAGATACACTCATTGATCCTCCGCTGAACATTCAAGGTCCAATCACAAGAGCTCGTGCGCAACAATTAAATTTAAAGGTGAGCTCATTCCTAAGCAACTCTTTATATGATTTGGAGAATAGATTACTACCTAATGATTATATTATGATTAGGAATCATGGAGAGGACCGGGAGATACATAGAGGAGGGCTTGGAGGTGTGGAGGGCCAGCAAGGGCGCTCAAGTCAAGGTGGAGGCCCAGACCAAGTCGACTTCGAATCCGTCTCGGAGTCCAGGAGCAGTCTGTACTAAATTAGACGCCCAGGATGCATCCAGACTCGGAATTGGACGTTCTTAGACTCTAAAGAAAGATAACGAGAAGACCTTTCCAATGAGTCTTGTTGGAGGCCCAAATTCATCTGGAGTCATCCGGAATTATCCAGACAAATTGACGTCCAGAATCTGTCCCGACGCTGCGACGTCGTATTTTGGTCTTTGGGCCTTGTATCGTGTTGGAACCCATTAAGGGTGCGTCCAGGGGGTCTTGCATGACCTTAGACTCTTTATAATCAGTAGCCACCACCCACGTTAGGGTTTCAGTTTTGCTTAAGATTATTCTATCCATTGACAATCGCCGTTCGTTGGTTTGTCGAACCCCAACTTGAGAACTTAATCATTCATCTGCAGTTTGTCCCAACTTTCTGAGCTACATTGTTTTGAGTTCTTGCTTGTGTTCTTCGTTTCGCAGGCACGGATTAGCCTTCTTGGTGAGGTCAACTGGTTGGTGACACGGTTGATAACCCGAGGATTCGTGGTGCTAAGGTTGCAGGGTTGGGTCTTTTGATCTGAAGCCAGATCGGTGTGTCGCGTTCCGCTCAAAGCGAGAGTTATCTAGAACCTAACGGAAGATTGGGAATCACATCCCCATCAAGTGGTATTCAGAGCTTAAGGTATACCGTCAGGTTTGAAGTTATCCTTTAGTTCGTGTTTCGTCTTCATCCCATAATCCACGGCTATAATTGTTTCCTGTCCTACAACCTCTCCGCACTATAGCCTTTTGTTGATGGTGGATAACGTCAACTTTTATTAGAACTTTAGACATAAAAGGCACACGAGTACACACTAGTCTAGGGTTTTAACTGATAATTTCCATGAGTTTTGCATATTCTATATTTCCAGCGATTGTTCTAGAAAAGCATAAAAGAGGGATTAGAGTGCATAATTATCACAAAATTTATCCACGTCGGCAAACATCGTCATCAGGCTCGGGAAACATCTAGAAGACACCCGGCAAATGGAACCCGGGGGAATACCTGGTG
This sequence comes from Chrysopogon serrulatus, assembly GCA_015844335.1. Lineage (NCBI taxonomy): Eukaryota > Viridiplantae > Streptophyta > Magnoliopsida > Poales > Poaceae > Chrysopogon > Chrysopogon serrulatus. The sequence continues at coordinate 103,069 of JADLZL010003256.1, read as the reverse complement.
GGGCCGGCCGCCCCACCCTAGTGCCGGCCGGCGCCCTAGGTCAAGCGGCGGCGCTCCCCTTCTAGAGTTTTCCTCCCACGCTTCCTTGGAAGCCAAGCAAAGCATCCCTACGTCGATTTAAGGTCGGTTTGATCCGATGGTGCATACAACATGAAGACGCGGATCGATGACGTGGCGGTTCCTTGCCCCCTACTTGAAACGACCCACAATTTCCTCGAAGGGAAATCCACAGAGTACATCATTTACAGTTGATACCACAGTTCATACATCACAAAAAGATACAAGTTATAAGGTTTTACAACACTTAGAGGCACACCTAAGTACAAAGTATCCTAGCAATATGCGCACACAGGTCAACATCAGAGTAGGCGTTGTGCCACAGCGGGTGAAGGCTCCTCCTTCACAAACGATCATCAGAGTCGGGGTAGAGTATCAGCGGGCATAGACTTGATCTCCTTAACCAAACTTGAGTGTAGGAACGAGACCACCTAATCCTTCCAGCTCCATTATCGTCGTAGGCCTCCTCAGGTACCAAACCTGCTCAACTCTATCAGTACGATTTGTACTGGCCACCGGCTCCCACCCTATGATTTGCTTTGCTATGTGGTAAGTGGAATGCAAGGGTAGAGAGAAAAAGGTCTATATTTGGCTGTAGTTTTCCTATGCCAGTTCATAATGTAAATATAATATAGTTCATCAAGTTTTAACCCATCTCATCCACACATCCATCCATCCCATCCACATCCACATCCATGTCCACACATCCCACCACACTCTCACCCTCTAGTCGGCAAGGAAGACTCCCGCTCCTCCTTGCCTCAACGGCCTAAGCCGGAATCCAACAACACCCAGGGGGAGAGAAGAAAAGGACACCTCTCACTATAACGAACATATGGTAACTCATGGGAATGTCCATACCGGGGACACGGCTATACGTATAGATTTAGTAACTCTGTAGAGCTTGTACACCTGGAACCACAAGATCGCCATCATCGACGATGCCTCGTCTAGGCTGATACCAAGCTGCCCCCTAACTGGCCCGATGCCACCCTACCACTCAGCTCTGGGGCACCCCGGAGATCCACTGGCACGCTGAGACTAAGACGTGGTACCAGATCCCTGAGGGTTCCATGTTGTCTCAGGAGGGTGTGGGTCTCGCACCCGTACCTCCCTACACTATCACCTATCAACCTAGTAGTAATGGCAGGGGGCCAGCTAGCCGTCAAGTTGTTTCCCGCCCATCAGGAACGAGTGGTGTGCACGAAAAGGTCCCATGAACCGCATCCTCGCCCAATCAGTCCTTTAGATGGACTGGACAGGATATCTTCACAAGGGGCTCGACGCCCCATGCCTCAACGGCACCTCCATTCTAGGGATTCGTCCCACGAAGACACTCCTCCCTAGAATCTACTCACATCACATGTACCCGCCACAGGCACTCTCTCACATAGGGAGTGCCCAGATCACACTCCCCCGGCAAGACATGTCCCCTGACTCATCGTAGATCCTGCCCAGTCGACACAACCCTTACCACACACCCAAGACACACACCAAGATCTCTCCCATGTTATCCCCAGTTATCCAATTTACGGCACCACGTGCCTTAGCCACACACAAGCATGTATGAGTAAAGTGTAAGTGTGTAGCAAGTATCATGAAGTAGGCGAGCGTCTATCCTAGCAAATGGTGTGCGGGGAGAAAAGGTTGCGTCAAGGTAATGGCTTCTCAAGCAACCTACCATGCATCCTATCACAGTTCATTTGCATAAAGTAAAGCGCTAGCGGCTACATATTGCATGCCAAATAGGATTCTACGAGGTTGGGTGGGACGTGGCACCTGTTTATAGCAATCCATAGTCATCCATATCCAGTTGTCCTCGTGCCTCCTGCCTCCTGCGGGTCTCTGGCCCGTCCATCGTCACCGCGATGCAACTACCTCGGTATAGCGACAAACAAGGCAAAGAGCAATCAATCCTTAACCAAAATCCAATACTCCCCAAAAGGCAACAAGATACAGAAGGATCCAAATAACTCTGAATAAATACTGAAAAGACTTAGCCCTCGTGGAGAGTGTCCGATCCTCGGGCCCAAATAAATAGAAGTGGTTGTCTGATAAGCACAAGCCCGGATCACGACCATGGTATAGCCGGTACTTCATGGGTCGATCGTGTCGACCTGTACGGCTTCAAAAGAAGAGGCCTTGATCCTAACTCAACTTAACCAAACACCACGGTTGCAACCTTCCGATCTGGACGTCATGGAATTTGGCGGGGACCAGAGGATCGCAAGCAAGAGAGAAAGGGCAATAGGAACAACTAGGTTTGGCCCTTGTGGCCTTTAACCTGCAAGTCACAACTACTATATAGGATTCGAGTAAGAACGATTAACACAAAATGGAGGAATTGTGACTTGGTTCCGAGGCTCTTTGGCTCACCTGTCATGGTAGCAACAGTAGCAAAAGAGATTGGAACACAAGCAACCGAGGAGTGGCTACAGGTCCTCTCGACCTGCACGACACAACAACGTCGGGAGCCGAGAAGAGAGTAGCACAACAGGGGAAGAGAGGAGGGTTAGCTGGGCATGTCCATGTCACGGCCGCGGTCACATCCTCAGTGAGGATGGTTTTCCAACGGTCGATGGGGTCGACTCACACGGCCTGAGAATGAGACATAGACCATAGCTTCGCTAACTAGAAGAGATAGTCCGGTCTTTGACCCAATCGTCATGGCTAAGACGGGATCGAACAGAACGGGCTAGCGGGGAAAAATAACAGGTAGAAAAGAGAGGAAGCGGTGGTCTACCCCTTCCAATGCACATGCCACGGCAAAGGCGAGGCATCGGAGAGGAGCGATGCACGAGATCGATCACAAGTGCATGATCCGCTCATAGGGTACCTTGACCAAGGTGCACTAATGCACTAAGCATTCCCTAGGTCAGCGGTGCGGTTGTCACCACGAGATCCTTAGGAATGCTACGGTCTAAGCTAGGTACAAACATACAAGGGATTAAGCACGAATGATCCAAAAGAGAGGAGAGGCAGGATTCACCTTCCTTTGATCCACTCGCCATTGCAATCGATGGGAACCAGAGGAATGGAATCAAGATAGCAATAGCAATAAAAGAACACCGTCAAGCGCAAAGAAGGGGCTTGGGTCCCACGGCGCCTCGATCTACATGACATAGTAACGGTCACTGATCGAAGGAGCCGAAACAAGATGACTCGATCCTCGCCTTACTGGATTAGCGAGAATCGAAGGAGTAATGTAGAGGATGGTTCCGCACTCTTCCCAACCTACCCGTCATGGCAAAGGACGGTGGTCAGAAGAAAAGATCTCGCACGGTTCCGCAATCCACACCACTCGTAGTGCACCACGACCTCCGTGCAACTAAAGCAGCAAGAGCTACTCCTTAGGTTCGTAGCGACGCGGATGTCATCGCGTGAACCAAGGAACGCTCCGGTCTAGGTAGTGCGAGCATACGAGGTGGCTAGGGAAGGAGAAAAAGGAAAAGAAAAGAAAGGAAAGAAAAGAGGTAGAGCCCAATGGTCATGGCGAGCCAACTCGCAGCCATGAGCAATACCTAAATAAGTCGGCTCCCGTTGGTTCCACGGTGGTCGTTTCCCGATTCGTTTTCCCGTAGACTAGGTCGCGGCGGGTCATCGCGCACAGGTTATCCGCACCGATATTGAGCCCACCGTGACCGTGTCCTAGGGTCGAAACAAGATCGCTACGTGGTTCCACGGGGTCAACCAAAATACAAAGAGAGGGAGGGATCGCGTTTGGCGTTACGACCATAGCGGGATCGCACGTTCGGACACGTCGCTCTCTCAGCCGGCTCGAAGGCTCGGTCCTCAGACAAACACCGCACAACACACGAACCCAACACAAGACAACATCCACACGGAGTAGCACATCTCCATAGCATCACAGGGGATATACTGGTTCGAAGGCACGGCACAGGCATAGATATATAGATGAAGATAAAATGGGACATATGGGAATATGAAATAAAAGGCGAGAGCTTTGCCGACGTCGAGGACGGCGTCGGCGGGGTTTCGAGTGGTTCGACCTTGGCGGGGAAGAAGGTGAAGCCGGCAAGACTGCGTGGAGCAACGACGGAAGTGGCAGGAGGTCCACGGCCATCCGTGCTTGGCCCCGCCAATCAGTAGCCTACTGCAGCCACCCCTGGCCAGCTCCGGCCAGCTGTGGCCAGCTCTGTCCAGCTCCGACCTGCTGCTGGCCAGCAGCGGCTGGCCATGGCTCGCTGCGGCTGGCCGGCAGTGGCTACGGCTGGCCACCACAGGCGGGATGCGCCCGGGACGGGCAGCAAGGTGGCTAGAAGGTGGTGGGGTTCCGGCGGGTTCCCTCGCAAGGTGTAGGACAGCGCACGGCGGCCGGACTTAGGCAAGGAACGGCAACGGAAAGGAAAAAGGTGGCGCCTTTGAAGCTGCTGCTCACCGATAGTGAAGGAGGGTTCCGGCGAGCCGGGCGGGACGCCGTGGAGCAGCGGCGGGGGCGCTGGCCTGCTGGGTTCGCTTGGTTGGCCGGCAAAGACCAAGCCGAGGCAGGGAGCGTGCAGGTCGGCGAGGAGGATGGCGCCGGGCGCGGCGCACGCCCGTGGCGCCGGGGCCGGCCGCGGCACGGCCGTGACCACGGCGCGGCTGGCCGGATGGTGCGGCGCGATGCGGCGGCGGGCTGTAGACGCGGGCGGGACGGGCCCGCGCAGCCCGCCGGGTGGGTTCCCGCCCTCCCGCCGGGCGGTGTTCGGCCCAAACGGGCGTAGGGAGGGGAAAGTGGAGGCGCCGCTGTCCCGGTGGCGCCGGTGTGCGCCGAGGAGGAGGGCAAGGTCGTGGCACGGCGTCACCGCCTCGGGGGCGTGTTCGGCATCGACGCCGCCGCGGGCGAGCGCAGCGGAATGGCGGTGTGCCGGCGAAGGCAACGTGCACGACGCCGTGGCGGGGACGCGCGCGCGGCAGCCGCTTGGCGAGGGTGGCAGCGGCCACCGTGGCGCGGCTCGGCCAGCCAACACGGCACGGCGAGGGTGACCCGCGGGCTCGGTGGGAGGGAGGAAGAGCAGGAGAAGAAATGGTGGCGGCGGCAAGAGGGAGAAAGGGGAGGGGCGGCGGCAACCAGGGGCTTTATAGGCGCGGCACTTAGGGTTGGAAGGGTGTTGCATCCATCCTCGGCGTCCGTGTCCGCCTAGGGGTGCGTGGCAGCCATCTAGTGGCGAGCCAGGAGCAGGAGCGCGTGTGTGGAGGCCATGGCACCCTGGCGGTGGCGGCTGGCTGAGGGAGCTCGTGCCCCCCTAGGGCTTGGGCGTGGAGACACCCACGGCTGGGCCTGGCAGGCCAACTGGTCCATTACTGCGGCTTCGCCAGGCCATGCGCTCACGGGCCGTGGAGGTGGTCGAGGCCCGCGGCCAGGAGAGAGGGGAGGGGCATGGAAGAGCGAGTGGGCCGGCCTGGGAGAGAGAAAGATGTGATGGTTGGAGGGTTTTGAGCCCAAGAAAGGCAAAGGTCCTTTCCTATTTTTGCTTAGGGGTTTGAAAGGAGTATAGGCAAAGGAAAAGGATTTGTGGCTCAAGGAATTTAAGTAGAACTCAAATAAATTGGGAGGGTTTTGCCCGAGAGATGGGATGAAGTTTTGGGGAAACCTTGTCAAGGAGTTTGAGGGAAGTCGAAAGGAGATTGGGAGGAATCTAGGAGGAGAGCCGGTTGGGCCTCGTGGAGAGAAGGGAGGGAGATGGCCCAACAGGAAGCTATAGGTTTTTCTTATTTTCTCTTGGCAATTTGGGATAAATCAAAAGGAGAATTTGAGTGAAAACTCCAGGAGGAAAAGGAGTTTGTCTTGTTTTCATGATCTTGGATTTGATAGGAACTCTAAGGGATGAATTGAGAGTGGATTGAGAAGGAAGCAAAAGGAGGTTGAGAGTAAATTTATTTGGATAGAAGGGAAAAAGGATTTTCCTTTTTGTGACTCAAGAAGATTGCAATGGATTTGTGCACTCTAAACTCCAAAAGAAATTCAAATCCCGAAACCAACTCGAGAACTGGGCACACTCCTACAACCAATCCTGTATGCATGCATCATTTTGCTAGGGGTCTTCTCACGTTTGATCTAAGGTTGACCTAGCAACTACATGATACACACATTACAAGAAAAAGTTTTAAAAAGTTGGGATTTTTGGTATTTAGTAAAACCTAGGATGTTACACTACTCCACCTCGGCCTATATAATGACGCCCCAAGGCCCTTCCTAGAGGCATTCTACACCCCGGTGCTTCATATTCTCTACATAATTAGGGTTAGGGTCCCTCTAAGTGATCTAGTTCTAGTTGATCTAGTTCTAGTTCATCTAGTTGTAGCAATTAGGAGAGACTAGTTCATCTAGATCTAGTCTTGTTTAGAGATTAGAGAGATTGAGTAGAGGAGTAGAGATTCTGGAGGAGTTCCAGCCTGTCGGTGCTTCTTCGTGGCTGTATTCTTCTGGAACCAGCTCCCTCGCCCGGAGCTGCATTCTGAGGTACTTTTGTATTCATCATTCCAATTTAAATAAGCAGTTGTTCTTATTTGTTCTTAAGTTCACAGCTCATATTGAGTGCTTTGATCTTGGTCATTACTTGGTTGAAGTAGTATTTCATAGTGTAGGCGTGGTGCCTAGGCTAGGTTTACTTGTGGATGTCCCCTGATTAGCCGGATAGTGGTAGTCCGCGTAGGTGACAGCTGCGTTGGTTCCTCTGTTGTCCACTTCCCGTTGATAGGACTGATAGGCTTATAGGTTCTTGGTAGGAGATTACTCTGTTTCTTCTCTTATTCGGGATACTTGCCCAGTTAGAACAATATTATACAAAGCTTACCTGTTGTCAGAACTAGAGTTCAATAGCTATTTCCTCTTTCTTAATATTATCTAGCCTAATCGTAGGGTTAAGTCTATGTACTTTGTCATCATCACAACTGTTCCCTGTGGATACGATATTTAAAACCTTCGGGTAAAATGTGACACTGGTATGATATCTGTGCGCTTGTGGATAATCATACTTAAATCTTATTTAGTGGAGTGCAGTTAATTTATACCAACACCTTTGCATATTTCGGTTTCAGAGTTCGTCGTGTTGACTTTGTGTCCAGGTCGAGGTCTTGTTGCTGGTTAGGTTGTATTAGAGTCCATTGTGTGATCTTCGTATCTATCCCATCCACTGTCCCCAAACAATAAGTCGAAGCCACCATATTACTCGACTTGCCCCCGCTAGCCGCCTTGTGTGATCTCTCGCCGCCGCGCTAACCCTAGATAGGTTGCCAGCCACTGTTATTTCACCTGCATCACAGCTCTCCTTACATCATCTGGCGAATACCTACTGCTGAACGTTTGATCCTATGCTCGGTGTTGGAGTTTAGGGACGCTTTGCCCTAACTGTCGCCGTGTTGTGCTTTCTAGACAACATAACTTGAGATACCTTGGTAAAACAGGTATAACTTTTCGCTCGGTTATCAAAAAAATCTAAAATTTTTCAGCAGCTTCTTGACACCATTTGGAGGGGACGTGATTCTTGACCTGTTTGGTTTCGTTAAAATTGCCAAAAAAATTTGGAAAAATAAAGAAAAAAATTGTCAAAGTTTCTACACGCTTTTCGAAGAACATGCTGAATTTTTGTGGTTGCGTCTTTTGTGATCCTTGTTTAGAGAAAAATATAAGAAAATAGTGAAAAAATAAAAAAGTTTGATTCCTACTAGTGTCTTTTGCAAAAATCTGAGGAAAATTCAGGAAAAAGAAAAAAATCCGAGCTCTTGGCAAAGTGAGCGTGTGCTGTCTTATGTCTTTAGCTGGTTGTTGCTCTTGTCATCCATCATATTTGTTTCTCCACCTTTGTTCCTCACATAATTGGAACTTGCAGCACTTTGAACCAGCAACGAGGAGTACTTAGGACTATATTTCAGCATTACTATCTGTTACTGACTTATGTGCCATATATACATATTATTCTTCTTGTGTGCCTTCCAAGCTCCACATATTCTTCAGATCAGTATAGAAAAAGGACCGTTGCAATCGCGGTGCCACATCTCCACAGGTATCACAACCGTCCACTGAGTGTTGCCATCCGCTGCTTGCATTTGTAAGAATGTCGGTAAGAACTTGGTAAGACGTCTAGTGAGGGTGTGATTCCACCAGTAACCCATAAATAGTTGTTAGGGGTCTTTGACAACTAACCATGCCAGATGACATTCCTATTTTGTCTAGTCAGTTGCAGGAATTCAAGGATATAATGCTTCAGCAGATGGAAAAGCTAGTGAAGGAAGTTAAAGAACTCAACTATTCTATTGAGGGTGTGGACAAGCGACTGTCCACACTATCAGGGATGGTTCAAGAGCTCGAGAACAATGCCAGCGAGGATTTGGATTTCGGCCAAGTGCTTGAAGAAGATAAAGTCTACAACGCTGATGGTAGCCTTGATGAAAGGTCCACAAATGAGAATAAACTTCGTAGATAGCTAAAATATAACAAAACAGGTATGGGAGGAGGACATCGAGGGCGACGCAATGAAGGTAAAGGTGATCCTTTTGCTAAGGTAAAATTTACCATACCTCCTTTTCATGGCAAATATAACGCTGAGGAATATCTTGATTGGGAGATGACAGTAGAACAAAAATTTGAGTCCCATGGAGTGCCTGGTTGCTATAAAGTTAGACATGCCACTAGTGAATTTAAAGATTTTGCTATAATCTGGTGGACAACTTTAGATCCAAAACCTTTATCATGGGACGGGCTAAAAACAGCAATGCGTGATAGATTTGTACCTCCTTCTTACAAACGAGATTTATGAAAAAAATTGCAACGTTTAGAGCAGGGAGACATGTCTGTTCAAGAGTATTTTGCTGGGCTTGAAAAGGGCATGATGCGTTGCGGTATAGAGGAGGATTCTGAGGATAAAATTTGTCATTTTTATGGTGGTTTGACATGTGAAATTCAGGATATCGTTGATTATAAAGATTTTAATACTACCAACCAGTTGTTCCAGCTTGCTATGCTTGCAGAGAAGGAATTGCAGGGGCGACAACAGCTTCAGAAGGGTAGAAACTACAGTAGCCCCTTCACGCCCAAGACGATAACGTTTTAGGCCCCCAAGTCCTCGGGAGCATCTCCTTCAACTCCAGCAGCGAGCGTGCGAACAGCTCCATCCGCTACTACTCCTTCAGCCGCTGGTAAGTCTCGTTTGCAGGAACTGCCCAAGAGTGCTTCCTCGATAGCTTCCACCGGACGCTCTTCATCCATTCAGTGCCATCGCTGCCATGGGATTGGTCATGTCGCCAAGGACTGCCCTAGCAAGCGGGCATATATTGCTATAGACGATGGAGGCTATGTGAGCACTTCTGATGTGGAGGATGATATTGAAGAACAGCCCACCTCACATAATGAAGATCTGTCTTTGAGCATCGATGATGCTGGTCACCAGCGCATAATCATTGTGCAACGGGTTCTTAGTACGTAGATGGAGGAGGCAGAACAGTTGCAGCGCCACAGCTTGTTTCAGATTTTATTCGTCATCAAGGACCGGCGTGCACGAGTCATCATTGATGGAGGGAGCTGCAACAATCTGGTGAGTGCTGATTTAGTTAAGAAGCTTGACTTGCCAACTCGTCCACATCGACATCCGTACCATATTCAGTGGCTAAATGACTCAGGTAAGGCCAAGGTAACACAAACATCACACGTACACTTCTCCCTTGGTACATACTCTGATTTTGTAGATTGTGATGTGGTACCTATGCAAGCTTGTTCTCTTCTTTTGGGTAGACCTTGGGAATTTGATAACGTTGCGATCCACTATAGAAAAAGTAATAAATATACATTTATGCACAAGGGCAAAAATATTACTTTGGTACCTATGACCCCTGCTCAAATTATTCAAGCTGATAGAGAGCGTGTTGCTGAGAATGAAAATAAACAAGCTTCTACACCTGACAAGCAGTAAATAGCTAAATTGAAACATCCTGTTATGCTTGTAAATAAATCTGATCTTGCTAAAATCGATGATATATGTTATGCATTGGTATGCAAAGATGTTTTATTTTCTATTGATGATATTGCTAGTACTTTGTCACCCTCTGTCACTAACCTTTTGCAGGAGTACGGGGACATTTTTCCTGCTGAGGTACCTCCAGGACTTCCACCAATTTGAGGGATTGAGCACCAGATCGACCTAATTCCTGGAGCAAACCTGCCAAACCGAGCTACCTATCGGGCCAACCCTGATTCAGCGCCAAGTCCAAGATCTATTGGACCGCGGGTATGTACGTGAGAGCCTTAGTCCTTGTTCTGTTCCAGTGATTTTGGTTCCTACGAAAGATGGTTCTTGGCGTATGTGTGTTGATTGTAGAGCCATTAATAATATTACTATTAGATATCGTCACCCTATTCCTAGGCTTGATGACATGCTTGATGAGTTGTGTGGCTCTGTAATTTTCACAAAGATTGACTTGCGTAGTGGCTACCACCAAATTATAATAAAACTTAGAGATGAATGGAAAACAGCTTTCAAAACTAAATTCGGGTTGTATAAGTGGTTAGTAATGCCTTTTGGTTTGACTAATGCACCTAGTACTTTCGTGCGCTTAATGAATGAGGTTTTAAGAGCTTTCATCGGTCGATTTGTGGTAGTTTACTTTGATGATATACTGATTTTCAGCAAGTCTTTGGACAAACATATGGAACACTTACGTGCTATTTTTAATGCTTTGCGCGATGCACGTTTATTTGGTAACCTTGAGAAGTGCATCTTCTGCACAGATCGAGTCTCTTTTCTTGGCTATGTTGTTACTCCATAGGGAATTCAAGTGGATGAGATGAAAAATGAAGCCATAAGGAGTTGGCCATTGCCTACAAGCATCACACAAGTGAGAAGTTTTCTTGGTCTTGCAGGTTTCTATCATCGCTTTGTCAAGGATTTCAGCGCCATTGCTGCCCCTTTGCATGAGTTGACAAAGAAAGATGTGGTGTTTCATTGGAATAAGGCACAAGAGGAGTCCTTTGACACTTTGAAGGACAATCTTACACACGCACCATTGCTGCAACTTCCTAATTTTGGTAAGACTTCTGAGCTAGAATGTGATGCTAGTGGAGTTGGCATTGGAGGTGTGTTGATGCAATAAGGTAAGCCTGTTGCATACTTTAGCGAAAAATTGCATGGTCCTGTTCTTAATTACTCTACGTATGATAAAGAATTGTATGCACTTGTACGTTCTTTAGAGACGTGACATCATTATTTGTGGCCTAAAGAATTTATTATACATTCAGATCATGAATCGCTTAAGTATCTTCGCTGTCAAAATAATCTGAATCGTAGACATGCTAAGTGGGTTGAATTTATTGAATCTTTTCCTTATATTATTAAACATAAAAAGGGAAGGATAATGTGATTGCCGATGCCTTGTCTCAATGCTATGCTTTCTTGTCCCAACTTGATTGTAGGATTTTTGGACTTGAATCAATAAAAGAACAATATGTGCTTGATCCTGCTTTTAAAGATGTGCCGCTGAATTGTAAAGAGGGACGTACTTGGAACAAGTTTGTGATCAATAATGGTTTTGTGTTTAGAGCTAACCGTCTATGCATTCTAGTTGGTTCTGTTCATCTAATGTTGTTGTAGGAAGCACATGGAGGAGGTTTGATGGGGCATTTTGGTGCTAAGAAGATGGAGGATATGCTGGCCAGACACTTCTTTTGGCCACGGATGAGGAGCGATGTTGAGCGGTTTGTGGCACGCTGCACCACATGTCAAAAAGCTAAGTCTCGCTTGAATCCACATGGTTTGTATATGTCTCTTCCTGTTCCTTCTATTCCTTAGGCGATATTTTGATGGACTTTGTTTTGGGATTGCCTAGGACTAAGAGGGGAGGGATAGCATTTTTGTTGTTGTGGATCGATTTTCTAAGATGGCTCATTTTATACCTTGTCATAAAAGTGATGATGCTATCCTTATTGCTGACCTCTTTTTCAAAGAGATTGTTCGCTTGCATGGTATGCCTTGTACTATTGTTTCAGATCGCGATGCAAAATTCTTGAGTCATTTTTGGCGCACTCTATGGAATAAGTTGGATATGAAATTGTTGTTTTCTACAACTTGTCACCAACAAACTGATGGACAAACAGAGGTAGTAAATCGCACTTTGGGCACCATGTTGAGAGATATTTTGAAGAAAAATTTAAAGATGTGGGAGGAATGTTTGCCTCATGTGGAGTTTACATACATTCAGTCGACACATTCTACCACTAAGGTAAGTCCTTTTCAGGTAGTGTATGGTTTCAATCCTCGTGCTCCCATTGATCTTTTGCCTTTACCTACCACTGAAAGAACACATAGTGATGCCAGTGCACGTGCTGAATTTATTCATAAGTTGCATGAAACAACTAAAGAAAATATCGAAAAAATAAATGAAAAGTATAGAACTGCTGGAAGTGAAGGTAGGAAAGAAATTAAACTTGAACCAGGAGATTTAGTATGGTTACATTTGAGAAAGGATAGGTTTCCAGAGCTGCGTAAGTCTAAATTAATGCCAAGAGCTACTGGTCCTTATAAAGTTATTGAGAAAATAAATGATAATGCATACAAACTTGAGTTACTGCCCGAGTTTGGGGATATTCCTTCTTTTAACATTACAGATTTGACACCATACTTGGGAGAAGAAGATGAGCTTGAGTCGAGGACGACTCTGATTCAAGAGGGGGAGGATGATGAGGACATCACTCCTTCGGATACACTCAATGATCCTCCGCTGAACATTCAAGGTCCAATCACAAGAGCTCGCGCGCAACAATTAAATTTAAAGGTGAGCTCATTCCTAAGCAACTCTATATGATTTGGAGAATAGATTACTACCTAATGATTATATTATGATTAGGAATCATGGAGAGGACCGGGAGATACATAGAGGAGGGCTTAGAGGCGTGGAGGGCCAGCAAGGGCGCTCAAGTCAAGGTGGAGGCCCAGACCAAGTCGACTTCGAATCCATCTCGGAGTCCAGGAGCAGTCTATACTAAATCGGACGCCCAGGATGCGTCCGGACTTGGAATTGGACGTTCTTAGACTCTAAAGAAAGATAACGAGAAGATCTTTCCAATGAGTCTTGTTGGAGGCCCAAATTCATCTGGAGTCATCAGGAATCATCCGAACAAGTTGACATCCAGAATCTGTCCCGACGCTGCGACGTCGTATTTTGGTCTTTGGGCCTTGTATCATGTTGGAACCCATTAGGGGTGCGTCCAGGGGGTCTTGCACGACCTTAAACTCTTTATAATCAATAGCCACCGCCCAAGTTAGGGTTTAGGTTTTGCTTAAGATTATTCTATCCATTGACAGTCGCCGTTCGTCGATTTGTGGAACCCCAACTTGAGAACTTAATCATTCATCTGTAGTTTGTCCCAACTTTCTGAGCTGCGTTCTTTCGAGTTCTTGCTTGTGTTCTTTGTTTCGTAGGCACAGATTAGCTTTCTTGGTGAGGTCAACCGGTTGGTGACACGGTTGATAACCCGAGGATTCGGGGTGCTAAGGTTGCAGGGTTCGGGTCTTTTGATCTGAAGCCGGATCGGTGTGTCGCGTTCCGCTCAAAGCGAGAGTTATCCAGAACCTAACGAAAGATCAGGAATCACGTCCCCATCAAATACCTAAGCAAAAACTTAATATTTTACCCAAAATTTTCCTTTTGCAAACAAATTCTTTTGTTTTCAAATAGACAAATGGCAAATTACGTTGGATCTTGCTCTGATGCCAGCTGTAACAGAACCGCCCAAATTATAAGAGCACAAGCGCAAAAACAATCACCGAATTGATTTATTCCGCTCTTGAGCCCCTATAATCCCGGTAGTCCAGAAATCTCAAAGGATTTCAAACCAACAATCATACAAACCAAGATCGAACGCAATCCAACATAGTTTACCATTCGTTACATCAGAGTTCATAAATAAGTTCGCAAGTAGCATCACAAACCGAAGTACTTAGTTATTACAACATAAGTTTGAAGTAGTAAAAGCAACATAGTTTTGAAACCATCAGAATACACCCACACTAAGTTCAAATACATGCCAGGTTCATAGTTCATCCCACAAAAGCACATGATAAGATAGTAAAGATGATCTTTGCCCGAGATCTAGTCATCATCCCCAGCGGGGTCAAGGCATACCTTGCAGAAGCCGTTATAGAGAATATCATCTAAACAAGAAAGAATAAACCCTGAGTATGAGAATATACTCAGCTAGACTTACCCGTCATAAACCAGAAATAAATGACACCAAGGATCATGCAAGGCTTACTTTGGTGGAGCCGGCTTGACTCATTTTGCATAAAAGCATATGTAGCATTATAAGAACATATTATTATTCTAGCAGCAGCTTAATTCATTTTAACCTTTCATCTAAGTGAGCACCTGTACTAAACAATCACTTTATTACAATAAGCATTAATAACCATATCCAGTTTAGTACAGCTTTCATCATGAACATTATCAACATTAGAACCATCATTATTTAGTGAGTTCTATGGTGCCGCAGGCAATAGTCAAGTTCTCACTATCCGGGAGAGATGGCGATTCGAATCGATTCCAACTGAGCTCAGGGGGTATTCCCAACACAATCGAGACAAACCTAGCTAGGGTCATCTCAGGTTACCCTTGGTACAACTCAGGTGCAGGCCCAGTTTATACGTCGGCAAGACCAGAAAGACGGCAGCCAGGATGTTCAAGCCAGGCTAACCCAAGGACGACGCCAGGGCACGCTTGCCCTTGGTCTAGTATGCTGCTTCCCACAAATTGCCCAACCGCCCCCATGTTCCCGTCTTGAGTTGAGTTACTCGGCTTCGTGGTCAGACACTCAGGTCTGGCCAACTAATGTGTTGGGCTGTGTTCAACATGACCAAGAACGGACAACGCTTCCAGTCCTTAGGCGACTCAGACAGGGTCCACTGTCTCTGCCCGGTCTTCTTTTACATTAACATATGGTTCATTTCCACGATAGCACATATAGCCAATCGTGACCAGAGAAGTAACCACCTATAACTCGCGGGTGACAGGGGATCACCCGACTTCTACCACTCTAAGCATGGCTAAACAATTTGCATCGATCCTAACCTAAGACATAGGATTCAGGGTATAATATATATATTGGACAAGGATAGGATAAATGCAGCAAGTAAGTCCAATCAACTCCTATACTTATTGCAATAAACAACATAAAACACCCAATTGCATTTATAAAAGATGGGAGGCTTAGAATGCTCCGGGGCTTGCCTTTCATAAAGGTGTATGGCTTGTGGTTAGGGCACTCAGTTAGCTCTTCTTTTTCGATGGAGTTGCTTTCGCCGACTGGTTCCTCCTGATCCTCCTCCGGGTGCTCCTGGTCCAAGCTCCCGAACTCCAACAGCGTCACCCCCTTCGGTGATCCTATTGCATGCAATGCATAAATGAGAATAACGAATGCAAATGATGATCATGCATGAGAATGAATAACATCAACAACAGTAAACCCTCCACCTAGGGTGATAAGCTCTATTCAAATCACTTTAATTTACTGAGTATGTGCATATCTCTTCTCTACACAAACTCAATTACTCACCAAGCAAGTCAAGGTACAACTTTTCATCAGCAGTTAAAGAATTACAGCCTGCTCCTAATCAACTTATACAAGTTAGCAAGACATCTACAAGATATAACTTCACACACAAGGACAAGAAAACACTTGTAAAGCAATTCAGCATTCCTGACCTACAAACAGCAGCTGCAAGAAACAACTGTAACTTGAGTTCTATAACTCCAATTGACATGTAAGAGGACATTCTGGAAATCTTATGAAATTGTCTACAACTTCTATTTAGACATCACAAGCAGATTCAAACATTAATAAAGTCAAATAGACAAGTTTTCCAGATCTGCCCAGAAATTCCTGAGAAGAACCCTTTTCTGGAACCTCTCAAGATATAACTATAACTGTTAAACTACTCAACCAAATGCTCTCAATTTTTAACATCATTTAGATAATGAAATTATCTGCCACTTTTCTATAGATCATAAAGTCAGAAAACACCATCTAGAGTATGCAAAACCAAAAGTGCCACCAGCTGTCCAGAAAAGCTTAAATTGGAGAATTAATTATTTACTCATGTTCAAACTTGCAATTTAAGCTCACCCAACTTAACCAACAGTTAAAGCATGACTAATGATCAACAGAAAACCTAACAAGCCACCCTAAAACATTTATTAAAATACCCTTTTCATTTAATCTAAACATTTAAGGGCACAAATGAGCACATAGTAGAAATACCCAGAAAAATCTATAAAAATTACAGTGGACTACTCATAGCTCACATAGACCACAGTTCAAATTTCACATTAAAATTCTAAGTACAACTCTCTGTAGAAAAAGAACAAGCTACACAAGCTTAAAGGAGGATAATTTACAATTACTTTTGAAAAGTATCAAACAACAGATTTCATAATTTTCATATCATCATCACATCATATGTATACTGTGTACCAGATTTCACCTCAATAGCATGCACATAAAAAACATGATAAATAGCTCACCAATCAAGACATTTAATCAACTTATTTAACAAACTGCCAACCAAAACATGTTTACATGCTAACCATTATTTGTCCTAGACAGAGTATGTCAAAACAAAGCTAACCCCACTGGTTTCACATTTTTAGCATCAAGAATTAATTAGCTATGCATTAAACCATTTTCCAAGACATAGAACAAAATAAATACACCAAACAATTTCTACTGTAGAACATGCCATGTTTCATATTTTTAATAATAACTAGACACTCAGAGGAATCCAACAAAATTGGAACCACTGCATTTGGACTTCATTTGCTCAAGATATGAATTTATGAACAAACAAGCATTTTCTAAAAATAAATAAAACCTAAACCCTAAATCTATGCGGCTGACACACGGGCCCCGGGGTCAATCGGTCCCACCTGCCAGAGAGAGAGACAGAGAACGATGGCGCCGATTTTGACCGACGAGAGCTCGCCGGCGGTGATGTCTCCGGCGAAACCAACACCACCGTCGTGCTCCCCATATCACGGCGCATCGATTGAGGTAGGTTAGGGGTGCTCGCATCGGCCAGAGCTAGCTCGATGGCGGCGATGGCAGCACGGCGGCGCTACGCGGCGGCGGCATTTGCCGTTCCTAGCAATGGCGGCTCAATTGAGCTGCGCGCAAGCTCCACAACATCAAGACGAAGCGAGCCGAGGGTTTAGGTGCTAAGGTTGCTACAGCGGAAAGCCCTGCTCGCGTGCGCGGCGGCAGTCCGGCAAGCGCACGTTGGTGGCATGCTTCGTTCCAGTGAGCCGAAACCCTAATCGACCTATCCAACTGGAGCTTCGTCATCTACAACCCAAGGCGGCTACGGTACACAAGATGGGAGGGAGAGAGATGGTCGGAGCAGTGCTAGCCGGGGCAAGCTCGAAGCTCGACGGCGCTCTGGCCATGGCGGATGGCGGCGGAACTCATAATACGGCCTCACCTTTGGATGAAACAGCCCGCTAGGTGTGTCAGGTGGAAGAGGACGTCATGGCGGAGCTACTGGCAGTGGCGATTTGGAGGTGGTGCGGTGGTTGCGGCGCTAGACGGCGGCTGAGACGCGGCAGCGGCGGCGTCGCCTTCTCCTCCCCGCTCTCCTGGTTCTGCCCGCGCGAGAGAGAAGTGAGGGCGAGGGAGAGATGTGAGGGCGTCATGGTGCCTTGCTGGCGGCCACAGCCTGACTGGTGGGGACACCGGTGGCGTACGGACGCCACTTGGTGGCCGGTTGCTGACGCCGGTCGGCCACTGCCTTCCCCCCCTGAATTCAAATTCGATTGAATTCGACTGAAACCGCTCAGTTCAGGTCCTTTTAACTTCTAAACTAGGCCGATTCACAACAAAGTCCAGTAATAGAAGTTGTAGAGGGATATGTGTTCTCCAACTTTGTTTAAAGGAGCTAGAGCTGAAACTGCACGGTTTGCAAACTACAGAGCTGTGAAACTCCCTAAAAATAAACTGAATTGCAGTTAGGACAACCAAATTTTCCGGGATGAAAACTGCACTGTTTCTGTTGTAAATGTGCAATTTTGAGCACCTTGCACACATTTTCATGGGTTGAGCCCAAATAAAGTTTGTTCCTTAACAAATTCTCTACAACTTTTATTTAGGACTCACTGCCATGCAAAATTCCTAACTTACACTTTTGAAACAGTCAAACAAAAGAGGTCTAGAAGGTATACCAAGTCAAACAATCAATTAGGGGCATCATTAGGCAAAATGACCAACATGAACATTGTTCCATTAAGTGTCCTAAGCATAGTTAAGCTACTATAGAGCACATTTGGCAACATTACAGGTCATGTCATAGTATCAAGCAAGCAAGACAAGCATAGAATCATCTTTTCATGGGCACAACATAGAACTTGCATAATGACTTGTCATACACATGCATATATGAGATGATGATGATGCTTATGGCTAGTTAATGCAAGTGTTTTAATGAGCCCAACACCAGTGGTGTTACAAAAATCCCCCAAGCTTACCCTTTGCTCGTCCTCGAGCAAAAGCTAAGAACTTGGTTGTTGATCAGTAGTTGCTACAATGCCGATTATGTTTCACAAGTGCCAGGATTGTAACAAAGTTTTCTTTCTTGATCTAAATAAATTGGTTTTCATATTCATCCTTTTTACTTGTCACTTGCGGGGCTTATAGCTATCACTTTGTCTTTAGGTTGGTATTTTAGCAAGAAAGGTAGACATAGGACTTGTATACATTCTACTCTTTTGAATTGCTTTCTTCCTGGAGTTTGTATTTTTGTATGAAGAGCAAAGTCAAATGATTAGATCATAGCAAATTACTAAGCTATACACCTTGATCGGAAAAAAGTTTATTATTTTTTTTTTTTTGAACTCCTATGTATGATTGTCTCTTTTCTTTTTTTTTGAGGAGTGGGGGCTATCTCTCCAGTGGGTACTTTTTGTACCCATTTTTTTCGCTCGGGCGGGTGTCTTTGCACCCCTTGTTTTATTCTCTCTTCTCTTTTTTTGGCACATACCCTTTTGGTATGGCATCTTTTATTGGCTCATGCTTCTTTGGCACGGCATCTTTTTATTTTTATAGCCCACACTCTCTTTTGACTTCTACGAGAGAATCGATACATAGAGAACAAAAAATGGTTTTCATTGTATATGTGAATTCTGATCATAGGTGCATGACAAGTAATCTACTTTAGATCATATCAAAGGACTTTGGTTTATTTGAATTTTTTAAGACTCCGGTATTCAAGCTTTTCGTAGAGTAAGATTGTAGCAAATTCTTAGTCATACCAAATCAAGCTTCATACCATCCCTAGACTAGATCAAGCTCTATGCATCCCACTAAGTTTTCAAGTTTCTAGGATGAGCATTCCTAAACCAATAAACTTAAATCTTTTAGGAGAATACTAAGTCATAAGCTAGGCACAGATGAATCATAAAATAGAGCAACCATTCATCATTTCAACAAGGGAAAACTATGCAAAGCATATTTCACATATTGAGTGGAATTCATTTTTTTTCATTTTTTAACTGAATGTTAAATATGCATATGCATGAAAAGGGAAATATTCAGGAATTAAATATGCAAATGCAATGATACCTGAGTGGGGGTCCTCCCCCAAGCTGGGCTGAGACCTAGCCTCTAGGGTTGAAACCCTGGGACCTCCAGAAGGCCTGCAGCTGCTCATACTGGATCCTCATTTGTTCGTTGAGGTGGGCCCATTGTTGCTGCTGCTGGGTCTGCCACTGCTGGTGATGCTGATGGTGCTGTTGTTGCCACTGTTGATTTTGGAGTTGCCATTGTTGCTGCTGGCGGTACTGCCATGCCGTCTCCTCTTGTAACTCATCAGTGTAGATCATGAGTCCGCCCAGCTGAGTGTGGAGAGTCTCCAGCGTGACCGACTGGCGTGGTGGCACATGTGGCAGCATTCCTTCGGAGTCCGAGGAGTGTTGGTGGCTTCCCCAAGCCTCATCCCCTGTCTGTGGTACCCTCGACCCTCTAGCCTCATATGGGTGTGGGGTATGTCCCCAAGCGGAATGCATTTTAGGAATATATCCTGTTGTGTGCATTGCTGGGTGATACCCCGGCTGTCCCATCAGTGAGAAGAAGGGGGTGGTGTTGGCTGGGGTTGGTGTGAGCTTGATGCTTCTCCTCCTTTGAGTGGTACTCCGGGTTGACCTGCCAAAAACACTTCTCCTGCTAACTTCCTCTCTTGAAATGATCGGAAGGGTTAGCTCAGTACATTTGTATAATCGAAGATCTGGGTTAGGTAACCGGATTTCGAGTGCACCACCAGGAGAGTATAAAAGTTCACCGGCTGCATTCTTTTTCAAGTGATGCCCATGTATAAGAGAATCTTCAGTTATCATTATTCTAGGAGTAGGAATATCGAAGAAATCAGACAACTCCTTCCCCTCTAAAGCACCGACGGCCGTAAGGACGCGAGTTATTAGGGAAGTACATGGGATGGTAGTTGTGTGAGAAAAGTAGCGTAACCAGTGAGCAACTATCTCTCTAACAGGAGCAACTTTTATTTTCTTTACCATAGCATACAACAGTTTTAGCTCATCACTATAAACATAGCGGGTATCTTCTCTAGAAAATAAGGTCATGGCCATGCATGAATCTAAGGGTAGGGTGATGGATTTGAGCATTTCTAGGTTGGAACTTGCCAGTTTGAACTTCCCCCAAAATTGCTTCCCAAAAAGAGAAACAGTTGAAGTTGCTTAGGGTATGATCAAGATAAAGAGAGCATTTCTTGTTAAACCCTAGATGTTGGCTAAGATCCTTCCATGAAACAAAAGATTCAGTTTGAAACATGCGAAAGCTAATCCCACCATCTACCTCCTTTAAAGTGCACAAGAATTGCATGGTAAGAAAGCGAGAGCCCGTTTCCCACACCGGGTCAATACCTTCCCACCCGACATGTTTCCAAATAAGAGTAAATTCTTCATCCATACCTGTTTTTGCGAGGATGTCAGGGTCATATACCAGCGTGTGGGCGTACGTGAGCTCCTTGATGAGGTTATAGGCTTGCTCCTCTCGATCCCCTTCTAGGTCGATGTCGGGCGTGGCATCCATCGGTGCTTGTTCCTCTTCCACGGCCGGGGAGTTTCTTCATGCACCGAGCTTTCTTCATGCTTGGTGGAGTGTTGAGTGCTTGAGCTCCCCCGCGACCGCCTTGAGTGAGACCTTGTCATCCCCTTGATGGCTCCCATTACCCCCTCCGTGAACCTTTTCATGGTGGGTGGTGAAGCAAGAGCTTGGAGGTGGCTTGCTTAGCAAGGGCTTGCTGCGGGAGCTAAGATTTCTTGCTTTTGTGTTGCTAGAATTGGTGAGAGCAAGAGAGAGCAAGAGAGTAAAATGAGAGGGAGAGAAAATGGAGAGTGTGTGGGGGTGGAGAGCCTCCTCCCGGCCTCCCTCTTATTTATAGGCGAGCAACCGCCATGCGGGGGAGGGGGCAACGGCCACTGCACCCGCCCGGCCGGGGAGTTGTTGGCGCCGCACGGGTGCGCCCCGCACCGGTGGGTGGGCCCGCCTGCTCCCCCTTTGGCCGGTAGCTCCCAACGGCCACCTCCAATTCCAAACCGTTGGGGGTTCGGCGAGACCCCCCAACGCCTCTTTTGATTTTGAATTTTTATTAATTTTTCTTTGAAATTTTATTTTTAAAAATTCTGAAAAAATCGGTTTTAAGAATGCCAAATTATTTTAGTGCAGGAAATGTTTTTTGTGAGATTTTTCTAAACTTTTTGAAATGCACCAAAATATTCATTTAATAATAAAACCCTAAAAAGTGGTTTTTTATAACAAATATATATATAAATTTGATACACACCGTTTAATCTGCGGAGAGGACTCACCCAATTTATGGTCTGGTGGGTTAGACCTACTTTTCTCCTTTATTTAGCTGCAAAAGGATTATCGGGAGGGTTCTCGGGTTGCCCCGGGATCCGTCCCGTTTGATCGACAGGAATAGCGGCAGCTATTAGAGCTAACTAAGATTCTATCATTTTGTTGAAGCTCATTTGATTATTAATGGCAGAGAAAAGGTTTTCTATTTTTGTGTTTAAGTTTTCAAACATTTTATCATTAAAAGATAACTTTTTGTTTAGGTTTTTATTTATTTTTGCTTGGCCTAATACCAAGTCTTTCAAGGAAGGTTGATTCGAATTATATTTTGAATTGAAGTTTGAATTGCCTCGTTGTTGGCGGGGTTGATTGTTCCATCCGCTGTTATTTTGTTGGCGATACACATTGCCGTTGTTGTTGATGAAGGCAGCTTCTTCACGGGTTTCAAGGCATTCAGTCCCCGAATGGCCAACATTGCCACAGACTTCAGACTTCACACGTCATGTGTGAGTCTATGGCATGGACGTAGCCCTTCTTCATGGCATCTTTTTCATGGGCCCTCTTGTCCAGTCTTTTGAGCAGAAGGTCCATTTTTGTGATAAGCATATCCGCCTCCTTGACGGTATGCATGCCTTTTTGTTTTTGTGGCTGGGACCTTGCCCCCCCCCATCGTTGATTGGACAGGATTTTCTCAATTAGGTCTTTCGCCCAAGTGATGGTGAGGGAGAGGAATGCTCCTCCAGCTGCAGCATCCAGATGACCCTTCGACATGGGGATTAACCCCTCATAGAAAGTTTGCAGGATCATCCAGTTTTCCATCCCATGGTGTGGGCAGGCTTGAATATAGTCTTGTAGCCTGTCCCATGCTTCGGGGATGTTCTCCAAGCTACTTTGTTGGAACAATGTGATCTTCCCTTTTAGGGTAGTTGTTTTGCCCAGAGGGAAGAACTTCACGAGGAACGTCGCTGAGCACTTGCCCAGTGTCAATAGCTTCCCGGTCTTTGTAGAACCGCTATTTCGCCTTTCCCGTGAGGGAGAAGGGAAACAGGCGGAGGTGGATAGCCTCCAGTGCGACCTCTTTTATGACGATGGTGTCGCGCAGCTCTAGGAACTGTTGGAGATGAGCATTGGCGTCCTCACTCGGCAAGCCACAGAATGTGCTTGCCTGCACCATAGTGATGAGACCGGTGCGAAGTTTGAAGTTCTTGTCACCAAGGTTGACAGCGGGCCCAGTGGGCACATTGGCAACATTGGGGATAGAGTACTCGTGGAGTGACTTTCTGGCCATAGCGGTGATCTCGGCTGCGGAAGTGACTGGTTCGGTTGTCGGTGGGGTACTTGAAGAAGAAACAGTACGAGACCGGGTTTTTTTCAAGATAGCCTCTGGATTGCTGGTAAAGTTTTCTGACAGATCGAACCCAGTCATACACTATCTATTTTCATCCACAACAAGGGAAAACAAGAAGAATTATCCTATATGAACAAAGGCTACTTTTACACAAGTATATTATCCAAGTTTATGTTTTCATATAAAATCTTTCTTAGCCTTCCCCGGTAACGGCGGCAGAAATGCTTGTTGGCATTTCTTAGCGTATCACCAGGTTTGGACCCCCGGTAACAACGCTAGAAATGCGGTTGACATTTCTTAACATCATTGCTGAGAATAGAGGTAAAATCTATCCCCGGTAATGAGTAAGAAATGCTTGGGGTGGTGTACCTTGGCTACCATATCACTAGATGTAAATCCAGCCATGGCACTGAAGCACACCTCACCAGTTATTCCCCTTACTGCTATTAGTGATACTCCTCTAATTGATAGTTTCATAATAGCCTGGCACGGGCACCGTGGCATACCAAGACTATTCTTACCTCTATCAAGAGAGTCATATCCCAAATAATGTTAGGACAATAGCCTTAGCGGCTAGTGCCTCGGAGATGCTTTACGGCGCACTTTCAGCATTCCTTAACACTAGTACTAAAACTATATTCCTAACTATAGTAAAGAGGTAACATTGATCCGGTAAACCTTTGCAGTCATGGATGTTAATCCGCAAGCGCACGGAATTACCGTTGTAGCATTTCAACCTGGAGAAATCCTAGGTGTTGTATTTATATTTTCCCAAAGGAAAGCTAGCGTAGATATTAGTATGAAACCATAATCATGAATATTATACTTTGTATAAAAGATAGGCCAATGCTCATAACAGGGGTAAACAATACTATTTTTCATGATAGTGGACACACACATAGATAAATGCCTCTCAAGTGAGGGAAGGTGGAGGAAGCATAAAGAATAAAAGAATAAAGAATTGATCCTAATATAGCTAATGTCTAGAAAGTGGTTAGTCATACAAATACATTAATGTCTAGATAATGAGTTGTGTTTATGATCAATCGGAAGACCACCGTCCACTGGTCTGCCAGTGAGATGGGTGGCAATTTAAACTCCTACACCATAGCCGAACATGGGGGATTACAAGGGACCGACAGGGCTGTCACCACCTGCCGCCTACCACCTCAACCGTGGACTATGAAGTGCAATCACTGGCTCCCCTATACTCGAGCACCATGCTCACATATAGAACAGCTACCCAAGCCCCCCGGGTCTCTCACCCTACGGATGAATGAGTAAAGAACTTAGATGTTGTGCGATGAACCACCATCCCTCCCACAACTCTATTCTTAATCATCTAGATGTATGAACGGTTAAGAATAGAGTTCTATATGCTAAGAACATGATATGAATACTATAAACTAGCAAGCATATCATGAACAAGGCATATGAACTAGGTGTTCTATGTTCTATGATCCTATAACATAAACTATTACCTAGTCGATATAACAAGATCATAGTATAAGAACTATACTCTAATTCTAGAACATTGCTTATTGATAAAAAGAGAAGAAGAGCATAATGGAAAGAATAGTATTCATACCAAGAGTAGCCAAGATGTCTCCTCCTCTTACAAGTTGAGCCTTGCTCCTTTACTACTACTAAAGATAAAGAGAAAAGTGGAGAGGTACACTTGAGAGTACAAGTGGGAGGTGTAGTGTGTGTTGTACGAAATGAGGAGATCCACCCCTTGCTTTATACTAGGTCCAGGTCAGTTCAGGGGGCAGGGGCAATAATGACCAGCCAAACCGACATCCAAACTACCTCAGCAAACCGCCACAGGAAGGAGGGCCCACCTGGCCGAGCCAGGGGTGCGGCCGCACCCTGGTGCGCCCGCACCATGGGTGGCTCCCCTTGGCACTGCCTTTTGCCGGTGGGCTGTGGGCTGGGCTTGGACCTCGGTTCTGGTGGTTGCTAGCCCAGATTTGGAATTCTTGATGGGCTTTGCTTTATTTCCCCCTTTCCGCCTAGCCGAAAAGCGTATTTCTATGACCTTTTCCTCTTTTCCTTGTATGTTTCTTGTAAATCAAAGATGCTCCAATACAAGTGGAAATAGGTCAATAGTAAAGGTATATGTAACATGACTTTGATAATTCTCCCTTTTTGGATAATAGTTGGCGGTTAATGTATGTCGGTATTTACCACCAACATCTTTGAAAGTGGTTGTTTTATATCATATGATCATGAGTGATAACTTGATAAGATAGGAGTAGAAATCAGAGTTCTCTCCTACCAAGCACCTTTTGCTTGCCAAACGTATTAACGAGAAGTGGACTGTAGAGGATTCAATGAAGCTATAAGTCACTTTCGCGAGCTATCACTATCCGAAAAATCAAGGGACATTCACAAGTAAACATAGCCCAAACACCATATCTACGCTACGAATACTACTTCAACCAAGAAGCTATCTAGATCAAAGTACTCAATAAGAGTTGCAAACTAGAAGAATAATATGAATAAAACACTTATTTTAACCAGAAGTTGACTGCCAAATGATCTCAAGATGCAAACTCTAGGCGAGGGAGGTTGATCTTGAAGAATACAGCAACGAAAAAGCACCGACAAGCCGGAACTCCTCCAGAACTCTACTCTCCAACTCTATCTCTCTAATTTCTAAACAAGAACTAGTTCTAGATTGAACTAGCCTTTCTTGATTGCTAGCCTAGATCTACTAGATAGAAATTAGGGTTTCTGGCTCTTCAGCTCTTCATTGATCTGGCTCTCTCCAGGGGGTACAGGTCCATGTTTGTAGTCCGGTGGGATGAACATCAACCGTAGGATCAAACCGACTTAATGTAGGGCCAAGATACATCCTCAAAGGCGGTGGAGAAGTACGCAGAGGCTGATAGGTGGGGGCCACCTTGGTAGGCTAGCTGGCCTGGCTGGTGGGGCCGGGCGGCCCAACCCCAAAACGGCTCGGGCTTCGCTTCATTCTGGTGACTTCTAGATCCTTTCTGATCCTTCTGGCGATATTTTTCGTCATGGTTAAGTTTTGTGACTTTTATGCACTTTAGTTGTGGGGGTTTAGACACCTATACCCTCACGGCTGGCCTTTAGTCTCGCCAGACAGGGCAGCCCAGCCCACAAGACCAAAATGGATCGGCCTCTTTGGCCTGGTCGGAGTCCTAGGCGGTCAATCAAAAGTTGCTTGTCATGCAAGGGAACTAGTCGGTTAGGAAACCAATTGTATCCTAGTTAGATACAATCTGTTTGTAACCGACCACCTCGAGATCCTAGGATCCGTAACCCTACCCCCGTACTATATAAGGCAGGCAGGGACCCCCTCAAACGTATTCTTTGTGCTGTTCTTTCTGTTACGTCTTGCTTGTAATCTGGAGCATGCCTCCACCGATAAATCACTACCATCAGTATACCCATGGTAGACGGCTGCCGATATTTCATCAATAGTCGCGCGCCAGGCAAGGGGTGCACGTGCAGATTTCAAAGCAAGCAAGATGGTTTCCTTCGCTACAACCATGGAGATTGAGGCTGGATCAACCTTCACCGTTGGCTCCTTCACCTGGACTGTTTCCACGATAGGAAGCATGGGAGGAGTTCCGATAGATCTGGCGCCGATGCCTCAAGCCCCGCCACTGCCTTGTCCCTCAGGATCAATCTCGAGGGCACCATGACCAGCGTCTCCCTCGCTCCCAAGGAAGGCAGATCGATAACACCGATCTCCTCAGATCCATCGATCAGCTCAGGAGGGGCCTCAAGGAGATGATCGAACAGTTGGAATCGGTTCAGAACTGATCTAATGACGATGGCTTCACTCTCGTCCAATGGCATCAGCGCCGGGCTCGGGCCCACCCCGACCCTCTGCACTGTCCAGGCTCTGATCTGGCCATGGCAAGACGCGGTCCACGAGTCCGCGCCAATCCATTCCATCGCCTAGGCTCCGATCTGGCCGCGACAAGGCGCAATACTCAAGTTCGCGCCAACCAGCTTTGCCGCCCAGATCCAAATCTGGCTACGGCTCGACGTTGGTGTGACGCTCAGGCCCACGTCGACCAGCTTCGCCACCCAGATCCAAATCTGGTTGCGGCTCGACCTCGGCGTGGCGCTCAGGCCCGCGTCGACCAGCTTCGCCGCCTAGATCCAAATCTAGTTGCGGCTCAACCTCGGCGTGGCACTCAGGCCCACGTCGACCAGCTTCACCGCCCAGATCCAAATCTAGCTGCGGCTCGACCTCAATGCGGCCCTTAAATCCACGCCAACCCACATGACCGTTCAGATCCCAATCCAACGGTGGTCCGACCACCGAACCCCCGGGGTCACCCGGCGCCTGGCTGGGCTAACTCAGGGCGTAATGCCCAAAACACCGTGGGCCAAAGCCAGTTCCCCTTCGAGATGGCCAACGCCTCTGCGGCATATCAACAACAGGTTGGGAGACTGTTCCAGAGCCAGGCTCAGCACCAGCCACCTCTGCCCCAACTCATTGAGTTCCAGCTCAACGGGACTGCCAGACACATCATCCATTACGTTCACAGCGAAGGGGCCTTCGGAGGTTCTCAGACAACCACCGAAGAGGAAGGGGGCTCAAGCTCCATCTCTAGGTTGGATGGAGCAACTGGCTCCGCAAGCTCTGCTTCTACAGCAGATGACGACGAATTCCCCCAACGGGTCAAAAAACTGTTCGTTGCAGTTGAGTTTCCAGATTTCCCTCTGGGGTTCGGAGGAGCTATCTTCAACGTCAACATCGATGAACAATGGCCCCTTCTCGAGAGCTCCGAAGAAGCACGAGCGAGGGCAGACCGCAACACGGACCGTGCACAACGCCGCGTAGCTCAAGCTCAAGCGCACCCTCAGCCCAGGTGCTGATGCGGATGCAGCTGTGGCCGACGCGCCTGCCGCCCAACAAGATCTGCCTGCTGCCCCACAGGCTAATCGCACCGCTCCATAGAGAAGAAGGCTTCAGCCCTGGAACCTAGGAGATGAGTTCGACCTGGCCGGCGATCGACAAGTTCACAAGACACCTAGCGCCAATATCGCCGTTGCGGTTCAGCAACTCTGCGGCATGCAGGCTACGCCGGCAATCGAGGCCATCCTCGACCACCTCAAGGCCGTGGAGGCTCAAGTCAACTTCATGCACGAGATGTCTGCTGGCCCATCCCACAGTCGTCGCTCTCACAGCACGCACCACGGTCGCAGGGATCGGGCGGAAGGCGGCGATGCCAACGATCGAGATCGGGAAAGCCAGCGGGTAGCTCAGCCCAACCGCCACTAGGGCCGAGACAACCGCCGAAGAGAAGGCGGTAACAGACAACCACCACACGTACCCCAAGAGGTCAACTAGCCTAACCCGGTCGACCTCCGTAATGTCATCGATGACAGATACCGAGCTCGGTATGGGGCGCCTGGTCCCAAATGCTTCTCCGAGAGGCTGCACCAGGTCAATTGGCCCAGAAGTTTGAAGATCGGCGATCTAAGGTATTACGACGGCAAGGCCGATCCAGAACAGTGGATGGTCATCTACGAGATGACTGTTCGAGCAGCAGGAGGCGACGAGCAGGTCATGGCAAACTACCTCCCGGTAGTCCTCGGTAAATCCGCTAACTGCTGGCTGTTACGCCAGCGAGACGGTTCCATCCATAGCTGGCCACAGCTCCGGCAAATGTTCGTCGAGAACTACAAACCGACGTGTGAGCAGCCCAGCACCAAGTACGAGCTCTCTCTGATCCATGACTCCCCTCAGGAGTCCTTGCGGCATTACATCCGCCGTTTCTCCGAAGTATGGATCACTATCCATGACATCAGTGTCCTGGAGGCCATCGGTATTTTCATCGCCGGGCTTCGCCAGCCTCGCAACGCCGACCTCCACAAAGAGCTCCTGCGCAAGCAGCCAGCAGCGATGGAAGAGATGTTCAACATCGCCCAAGAATGGGCGTGCGTCGACGAAGCCCTCATCCAGTACGACGATGGTGGTCATGACATATACAGGCGCATTCAACGCCGCGACGATGGCGATCGTGATAGAGACCCCGATTATGACGACCGTCGCGGAGGCCCTCGTCCTGATCGCCACAACCACTCATGGGAAGACCGTGCCAACAATCACCACGATGACCGAGGCAGCGGCCGTCGCGGTGACAAGGGTGCCAACCGCCGTGACGACGATAGACCGTATAGGCGACGGGACGACGGCAATGGCTATTGTCGAAATCGTGGCAATTGTCAGCGCAACTTTGTTAACAATGCCGACAAGGGTCAGAAGCACGAGGTCGACGATGACTATGGCAAGTACGATAAAATCCTTAATGATGACTGCCCCCATCACCCTAACAAGGGGCACACCTTTGGCGAGTGCAACGGCTTTGCCAGTATCTTCACTCGCAAGCGGCAGCGCACCAACAAGAAGGGCTACCCCAAGAAGCCCAATACATGTGACAAGACCGATGACGACGAGGACGATAGCAAGAATCCACTGTTGACGGTGGATAATGTCAACCTTTATTAGAACTTTAGACATGAAAGGATACATGAATACACACTAGTCTAGGGTTTTAACTGACAATTTTCATGAGTTTTGCATATTCTATATTTTCCAGAGATTATTTCAGAAAAGCATAAAAGAGGGATTAGAGTGCATAATTATCATGAAACTTATCCACGTCGGCAAACATCGTCATTAGACTCAGGAAGGGTCTAGAAGACACCCGAAGCAGCGGGACCCACAGGGGAGTCCAGGTGGGGTCGGTCGGCCCCACCCTGGCGCCGGTCGGCGCCCTAGGTCAACATCTGGCCGCCGCCTTCTGGAGTCTTCCTCCCACGCTTCCTTGGCACCCAAGCAAAGCATCCCTACGTCGATTTAAGGTCGGTTTGATCCGACGGTGCACACAACATGAAGACGAGGATCGATGACGTGGCGGTTCCTTGCCCCCTACTCCACCTCGGCCTATATAATGACGCCCCAAGGCCCCTTCAAGAGGCATTCTACACCCCAGTGCTCCATATTCTCTACATAATTAGGGTTAGGGTCCCTCTAGTTGATGTAGTTCTAGTTCATCTAGTTCTAGTTCATCTAGTTGTAGCAATTAGGAGAAACTAGTTCTTCTAGATCTAGTCTTGTTTAGAGATTAGAGAGATTGAGTAGAGGACTAGAGATTCTGGAGGAGTTCCGGCCTGTCGGTGCTTCTTCATGGCTGTATTCTTCTGGATTCAGCTCCCTCGCCCGGAGCTGCGTTCTGAGGTACTTTTGTATTCAACATTCTGATTCAAGTAAGCATTTGTTCTTATTGTTCTTAAGTTTACAACTCATATTGAGTGCTTTGGTCTTGGTCATTACTTGATTGAAGTAGTATTTCGTAGTGTAGGCGTGGTGCCTAGGCTTGGTTTACTTGTGAATGTCCCCTGATTTGCCGGATAGTGGTAGTTCGCACAGGTGACTTTATAGCTGCGTTGATTCCTCTGTAGTCCACTTCCCATAGATAGGATTGATAGGCGCCCCCCAGAAGTGCCGGTAGGAGATTACTCTGTTTCTTCTCCTACTAGGTTACTACCCAGTTAGAACGGTATTATTCAAAGCTTACCGGTAGTCGGAACAAGATATCATTATGCTATCTCCTCTTTCTTGATATTATCTAGCCTAATTGTAGGGTTAAGTCTATAAACTTTGTCATCATCACAACTGTTCCCTGTGGATACGATATTTAAAACCTCCAGGTAAAATATGACACTGGTATGATATCTGTGCGCTTGCGGATAATCTTACTTAAATCTTATTTAAAGGAGTGCAGCTAATTTATACCAACAAACATTTTTGGCACCGTTGCCGGGGAACGGTTTGCTGATTTTGACTTAGTCTAGCTTAATCTTGTATTATACTTTTATCTTTTCTTATTTTATCCCATTCTCTTCATTATTTTTGTGTTCATCCTTATGGATGCTTTTAATTCCATTCCTATCTATCTTTAATGACATGCGTGAAAGCTTCGGGCCACCAAAATCTAATGAACCTATCATAACACCTGGCTATGAGCTGCGCCCATGTTTAATTAATATGATTCGGGATAAAAACCCATACTCACACTTACGAGAATTCGAGAGAAGGATAAGACTATTAGATGGAAGATTTTCCTTGACCGGAAGAGCCAAACGTTGGTATAATCGAGCCGTAGGGAGTAAGCAAGGTGATTGGAAAATATTATACTCTAAATTTTGTTTATATTTCTTTCCCATCCATAGAGTAGTTAAAATTTGGAAAGAGGTTCTAACTTTTAGGCAACTAGAACAAGAATCTCTAAGTAAATCATGGGAGCGTTTTTAATGAACTTGTTACATTTGGCCCTGACCTTGGTTTTCCGCCACTGTGCTTATTCAACACTTTTATTTAGGTCTTACCAAGGAATCTAAGGAATCCCTTGATTTAGCCTCTGGAGGAGCTTTTCTTCACTTACCTATAACTGAAGCAAGGCCTATGTTAGAAAAGGTTGTTCAAGCCTATTTTGAGCTCCCCGAGGAAGAGAAGAACTTATCACCCGAACTAGAAACGGAGCTCTTGGTAGCTAAAACACAATCATCTCATTCCCAAGATTTAGCTATCAATCCTAAACCTTTGAAATTCCACTTTGATGATTTAGACTTCCAGTTAGCTAAGATGCTCGTAAATCAATACACATCAGATCTTCTCAGAAGAGCATCTTGGAAAAAGTGTCATCAACTTCCTTTCCCTCATAAAAGGCACTGGGGAGAGTTCAAGGATGGCATATCGAGTGATGCCATAGAAGGAGAGCCAAGCCACTTAGGAGTAAATTCTATCTTCTCCCCTTCTATGCCCATAATAAATGTCTCTGAACCCATCTCTAAACCCATCCTTGACTCCAATGAATCTTTTTATGCTCTTTCTACTAAACTTTATAATGACCCTATAAATCTATCAAGACATCTCAAGAATAAAAGTCATAGGAATGTCTAAGAAGAGCAACGACAATGGTAGGAATGCGTAGAACATACTAGAAATACATATGATGTTGTAAAAGAATGGATGGAAGAGGATGAAGCTTTAGCACTAGCATCTAAACTTGGTTTAAATTCAAATGGTGAGCTTAAATCAATTTCTTTAATAAACAGAACTCACCCAAGTTTAGAGAAAGCTTTAGAGACCAACCTTAGGGATATCAATTTATGGGAAATGTCAATAAATGTCATAGGCATGAAATAATAGAGACAAACTTGTTGCCTATCGACATCCATGAAGAAACACCCTTGGAGTTTGAAAAGGGAAATCACATCGATGAGCATGGGAATTATCTCATAAACACTTCATCGAATCCATGGTCATATGAGAAATCTCCGGAATCTTTTGGTCTCTCTAATATTACCACACACGAGATCCTCAACCCCTCTTTATACCTGTTCATAAAATCATTAAAAGGGTGGTTGTAGATGCATATGTTTATTATAAATATTATAGATCTCGTTGTAATCTTGATATAGGTACATAAAGACTAATGTTCTAGAGGAAATCACCTCACCAACTCAAAGTATAATAATCAGAAGATTTCCTAAGAACAACTTTGTGTCCCAAAGTAACCACTCTTAAAAAAATAAATTGAGCTTGCACCTTTAGCATAGAAATATAATTGTCAAAATATTTCTTTGGTATTTTTGTCACTAACCATTTCAGGTTTAAAGTAAGAAAATAACTAATGGCAGCGCCAGGTATGACCAACCTATCATAATGCAAATTAATCCATCAAAACTTAATTTTGCTTTATAAAATTCCAGCTCAGGGGAATGGCCTTATTTAGAAAATCCTATGTTGCTAATATGGTTGTCTCTAACTTTATTCAATTTATTAATTATGCTCTTTTATCTCTTTTTGAATAAATCTCTACAATGCTTTCATGTTACCTTTGTCTATGCTAGTATGTTTTGGTTTAAAAGTACTACAGCTGGGTACTTTCATAGGCTTTTTAAATTAAGCGTGGTGCTTAGGTTAAATAGTCTACCTTAGTCAAATTAGACACGGAGTTTGGTTTGGCTATTGATCTAAAATTAGCTTGTGTAGACACTGGATATTTTATTGACTAACCCCTGCAAGAAACTTTTAAAATTAATTTGGGTAAGTCATGAGATAAATTTGAATTAGAGATGAGACAGGGCACATGCTTGAAAAAGAAGACACAGCTCATTCATCATGGATGGAAGGATTATGAGTATTAATGATTCACTTTATCTTCTGCTGCAAGTTACTTTGCCTCAAGCCATGTCTGTATAAAACATGATCTATGCTAAAACAATATTAATATTATCTTTTCATTAGCATAGACAGAATGAAATAAAACTAGACAAGCAACCTGTGATTAAAATTTGTATACTCCTTAGGGTATGTATTGTCCACTAATCTGTTGTAGGCATAATAATGACTGGAGTGAAAAGAGTCAAGAGGTTAAAGAAGCAAAAGATGGCAAAAGAATGAGTACAACAGAGGAGATAAGATGTACATGAACAACTCAAGATGCAAGAGAAAGGACCACCAGTCATCTATCCTTCATCATTTAGTGCCGTCACGCTCTAATAATGAAGATAATATCCTAAGGACAATGCATCGAGCGAAGTTTATTAATTCAACAAGTGAAAGTTCTGTGAACATGCACATTGAGCAAGATGCTGCCAGCTACTATTAAAGCTCATCTTCAACCTATGGGACAAACCAAAGAACAAAAGCGATATCACCATCACTAGAGGTATGCAACTATCAAGACCTCCATCTCTCAAGATGGAGAGATACACAAGAGTGGAAGAAGAAGTTCTGTCGGTAGACTTTAAATTTCATACCCTTGCCATAAGGTAATATGGTAGTTATCTAATTAATTAGTATTCCTGTCTACATTAATAAATTTACCTTAACATATTCATCTTCATAAATATTAAAAAGAAAATAAAATAAAATAAAAATCTTTATTGCTTCATTTATTGCATCATAAAATATTAAAAGTCCCACGTGAATAAACTTGTGGTAACCCTGTAGAAAAATTTACTGTGGTGATATAAAAAATAATAATAAATAAAATAAAATATAATAATACAACTATATATCATGCACACATATTTTATTTCTATATAATTAAACTAGAAAATACTAAAAAGAGAATCTTGCTAGAACTTGTCAATTTGAAATCAACTCATAAGAATAATCAATTACTTATTGGCTGATCGCTAACCTCTTATTAAATTCGAGCCTCGAGTTTTGGTTTTCTTGTTGGAGTGTAATTATGCAGGAACAACATTATGACAAGGAGAGAGTCTATTAGTGGCACCCACCAGGATGCTACTGGTTAGCTCGCGCTAAAGATCATCAACAGCAAGTATTGCAAATATCTAGCTTGGGGGAGGAGCATCCCCTAGTTATCAGGTAACTATACCTAGGTGATTATCGAGTCTATTTTATATAGTCATAAAATACCAAAAATATATGGGCACATGAAGGTCCATATCTTTAGAGTCTTGTGAGTCCAATAGAAATAAAAAGGGTCCATATCTTTAGAGTCTTGTGAGTCCAATAGAAATAAAAAGATAAATAATAAATTAAAATCAAAAACAAAATACTTATCTATATATTAAGGTGTGATCATAGAGTGTGTCTAGTTAGTAAGAGTCAAATAAAAACTGGAGAACATTAAAATTTTATCTTGGAGATGATGAATAGTTGCTCTACCATAATTCCTTTTAAGTGCCTAGTTTTTAACCATGAATTCTCCTGAGTTTTGGACATGACTACGTTGATATAAGGATTTACTCTGAACCTAAAATTTGTGGAGACATATGTTTGAGCTAAGTCTAGGTAATTGATTGATATGATACATAAAGGTCTAAGCTGCTATTTATCTTATTCCTAGCATTACTAAGTTCTAGAAATTTATTTTGAAAAACCCAAAATCTTATATGATGAGCTCTTGTATGATAAAGTTTGAATTCCTACCAAAGCCATATAATACATTTAGAATTAGAAAAACCTTTGCGCATTCATGCTGCTTGCTTTACATTGAGTTTAGTCAATCTTTGTTGTATACCTTATGAGAGCCTTGTCATGCTTTTAAAATCAAGATCACTTACACACTCCACCCACATATGCATTACTCCTATTCTAGGATATAAGCGCAGTCATTTCCACTTTTATCTAGATCCACCTTAAAAATGTTTTTCTCCTACACTGGGAGTAAACACCCAAAAATATACCCTATAGAACAGCCTCTATTTTATTGCTCTAAGTTCTTATCATTATCTCTCCAATTATATATATTCAAAGGATGCATGTGGCTATGCAAAAGTATTGAAAAAAAAGAGAAGAAGAAAAAGGGGAGTAAAAGATGGACAAGTGTCCCAACAATTAAAACAATGGGTACATAGATGCCCGCCTCCCAGATTAATTAAAAAAAAGAAAGAGAGAATAAAGATAGCCCATGTTTTCCCGCGAAAAGTTCTAAGGAGGGAGTTATTTTCAAAGAGAGAAAGTAGAATTAGGATTAGCCACTAAATACCATAAATACACCTATCCACCATATTTCATACACATGCACATCTTGATTTGAT
The DNA here is from genome assembly GCA_015844335.1 of Chrysopogon serrulatus. Classification (NCBI taxonomy): domain Eukaryota; kingdom Viridiplantae; phylum Streptophyta; class Magnoliopsida; order Poales; family Poaceae; genus Chrysopogon; species Chrysopogon serrulatus. Next base: position 67,244 of record JADLZL010003256.1, on the reverse strand, counting down.
TGTATGCCTCGATTCTCTGTGGATCCATTGTTTGACTTTACAACATATGAATTGCAAGTATTTCATCCTTGTTATTGCCACTCCTGTAAGCTCCACTATAAATCTTTAGTTGTAGGAAGGCATAACATCATCAATGCCTTAGTGAGATCTATAAATACCATATATAATAAGAGACTTGGGGGTGTCATACAACTATGCTCTGAGTTTTATTTCGAAACTTACAAAACTCCAGAATATTGGTACTGTAAAGAATTTGAGACATAGTGCTTGATTTGATTGCTCTATCTTTCGATTGTTCAAGACTTATGCAAAAGCAGTAAAGCTCCATAGTTAAAGGTAAAGTGGGTAAGTTTGAAAGTTAGAGCAGTTTTATCTAAACCTAAGAAAAATTTATGTTTAAAAGCAAGTGTGCTTAAAAGAAATAAAAGTATTGCAGCAACTCCTGATCCAAATATTTTAATAATTAGGCTTAGGTTGTTTGTCAAGGGACTGACAAAAGGTAAGCTTGGGGGAGTTGTTGACGGTGGATAATGTCAACCTTTATTAGAACTTTAGACATGAAAGGATACATGAATACACACTAGTCTAGGGTTTTAACTAACAATTTCCACGATTTTTGCATATTCTATATTTTCCAGGGATTATTTCAGAAAAGCATAAAAGAGGGATTAGAGTGCATAATTATCATGAAACTTATCCGCGTCGGCAAACATCGTCATTAGACTCAGGAAGGGTCTAGAAGACATCCGAAGCAGCGGGACCCACAAGGGAGTCTAGGTGGGGCCGGCCGGCCCCACCCTAGCACCGGTCGGCGCCCTAGGTCAACATCTGGCCGCCGCCTTCTGGAGTCTTCCTCCCACGCTTCCTTGGCACCTAAGCAAAGCATCCCTACGTCGATTTAAGGTCGGTTTGATCCGACGGTGCACACAACATGAAGACGCGGATCGATGACGTGGCGGTTCCTTGCCCCCTACTCCACCTTGGCCTATATAATGACACCCCAAGGCCCCTTCAAGAGGCATTCTACACCCCGGTGCTTCATATTCTCTACATAATTAGGGTTAGGGTCCCTCTAGTTGATCTAGTTCTAGTTCAACTAGTTGTAGCAATTAGGAGAGACTAGTTCTTCTAGATCTAGTCTTGTTTAGAGATTAGAGAGATTGAGTAGAGGAATAGAGATTCTAGAGGAGTTCCGGCCTATCGGTGCTTCTTCATGGCTGTATTCTTCTGGATTCAGCTCCCTCGCCTGGAGCTGCGTTCTGAGGTACTTTTGTATTCAACATTCTGATTCAAGTAAGCATTTGTTCTTATTGTTCTTAAGTTTACAACTCATATTGAGTGCTTTGGTCTTGGTCATTACATGATTGAAGTAGTATTTCATAGTGTAGGCGTGGTGCCTAGGCTAGGTTTACTTGTGAATGTCTCCTGATTTGCTGGATAGTGGTAGTTCGCGCAGGTGACTTTATAGTTGCGTTGATTCCTCTGTAGTGCACTTCCCGTAGATAGGATTGATAGGTGCCCCCCAGTAGTGCCGGTAGGAGATTACTCTGTTTCTTCTCCTATTAGGTTACTGCCCAGTTAGAACAGTATTATTCAAAGCTTACCGATAGTCGAACAAGATATCATTATGCTATCGCCTCTTTCTTGATATTATCTAGCCTAATGTAGGGTTAAGTCTATAGACTTTGTCATCATCACAAATGTTCCCTCCGGGTAAAATGTGATATTGGTATGATATCTATACGCTTGCGGATAATTTTACTTAAATCTTATTTAAAGGAGTGCAGCTAATTTATACCAACATCCACACCACGGCTACAAAGACCCAGAGAAGCATGTGACCGTGATGATCTTTGGAGGCAAAGTGGCCACAGAGAATGCACAAGACTGGAAGCTCCTTAAGAGGCAAATCGTCGCCCGCTCTGAAGCACGCTCGTCGCCAATGTCCACGCTCTAGCCTGGTCTGAGCAGCCCATATCCTTCAGTCGATCTGACTGTTGGTGGTCCTTAACGCATAAATATAACCACCAACTCTTGCATAAAATCAAAGGATATGATCACTAAAACTTAGAGTTAGGGCTTATAACTAATCAGTTCCACAAGTTTTGGTGATCTACTACTTGCAGGAGGACATGCCGGAAATACATAAAAATACGCATATAAAGGGCTACATAATATACATAAAAAAGGCTCAAGGAATGAGTGTCCCAGTCACCAGAACACCTGGGTCCCAAGCATAGATACAAACACCAAACATGAGCCCAATAAGTGAAAGCCCGAACAAATCCCGAATCCAGTCCAGGCTGCAGGAGCAGTCCTCGATAATTTGGACGCCCAGGATGCATACAAACTCCGTTTTCAGTGATCCAGGCCTTTCAGAAAGCTAACGACGAGCCACACTGCCGGGGGCCAAACTACCGGCCTGTTAAGCCCCCGGCTAAATAAGATTAAAGCAAGCCATATACGGCCCACGACCAGCCTACGAAAGTCGGACCAGGCGGGCCGACGCTCCAAGGGCCCACTAAAAGGCCGCAGCAGAAGCCCAAGGGCGAACCGTGCTGTGCACAGGGCGCGAGCCCCAGGACGCACGGCTCCCATGACCCCCTAGGGTGCGCGGCCCGCACGACCCCTGCGGGGCCTAGAGGACTCCCGGGGTCGCGACTCGGGAGGCCACAGCTCGCACGACCCCGCGCTGGCGTCTTCACGAAGAAGCCGCTCGGGGCTTGCACCCCACGACTACGCCACGACCCCGTGACTCGCACAACCGGCCAAGACCGCGACCGCTCTATTTGCGCCCCGCGCAGGGCATGGGCGAGGGGCGCCTTGACTACATTGTGCCTCAGCGCAGGGTATGGACGCGGGAATCAGCGGCACTGTTAGCCAGAGCAGGGCGTGGCCTGGCCCTTGACTGCACTGTTAGTCAAGGGCAGGGCGTGTCTCGGCGTCTAATCACCCTGCAACCGACAGTCCCAACAACCTGACCGTCACGACCCATCCCCAAGCCGTACGACAACATTAACTTTGGGATAATACTCCAAACGCTCTAATCAACTGTTCAACCTCTCCTTCCATTGTTAAGGCATGGGCGAGCGCTCCGGCGATGCGACCTCACCGGCGACCGGGCCTGATCAACGCGTGCAGCGCAAGGAAGAAGGACGTCCCGACCCTAGAAGGCGCGGCGCTCCCACTCCACCACTTGTCCTTTTTTCTTTTCCTACACGACACGCCCATATCTTCTTCATGTAAGGCCGCTCCCTGCCTTCATCTATAAAAGGGAGGGCGAGCCATTTCCTAAGAAAAGAGTTCAAATCGACAACAAAAACCACCACTCACACGCCACGATATTGGCACCCACGCTCAATCAGAGACTTGGGAGACCCTCCCTCCCTCGAACCGGTTGTAATCCCTACTACGAACTGCCGCTAAGTAACATGATCCTTTCGAACTGGACGTAGGGCCTCACGCCTGAACCAGCATACTTCCCGTGTCCTCTTAGCAAACCATCCGGGCATAAACGCGCATCTATAAATTCACTAGTTGGTGCTTTCACGAAACACCGACAGTTGGCGCGCCAGGTAGGGGCCTTGCGCGTTTCGTCTCCAAAACCCAAAGATCCGGATGGCCAAATCCAACAATCTTCAGTTCCCTCCGGGCACCCATGTCCGGTTTGGGAACCTCAACTTTATCAGCGTCGGGGTGGGTTACGACATGATGCTCCTTCCCCCTGACGCCAACATCGACGCCATCTCCGCGTCGCTTGCTGACTTACGCCTCTACGATGACAACCAGGCGTGGCACGGCAGCACCAGCAGGTCAGCTCTCTCCGGTGCAGGATGCAGGGGAAGGGGCCACCGCAAAAACCAGAGCGCCCGCCGCCGCCAGACCCAACCCAAGAACAAACCATGACACCTCTCCAACACGCCCGCGCCCGACGTCACCACGGTCACCACCGAATCTGGCGCAAGGATCGACAACGGCAACCGGCTCCACGGCATCCGCGACAGCGACGACGAGTTCCAAGATCCGAAGGCACTGCTCCACTTCCTCGGTGTCTACGACTACCTCCTCAGCGACTATGGCAGCGACGACGACAACGGCTATGAACTCACGTGGCCGTAATCCCGGCCACGATCGGTAGAACTGTAAACTCGCCTCTTGGCTAAATTCCCGCACACGTTGCATTTATCCCATTTTACTCACTTTATGTAACATTTAAGTTCTCGCATTAAGTCGGCACCACAAGTTTGTACTTAATTACGAAATCAACTCGTGTGTAACAAGGTCCGAAAATAGGACCGGGGTTCGCAGGCCTGCCCGCGAAGGGACCACGACCGCCCCGGACCAACGGAGTGAGGGGCGACCCAAGAAAGAAGCCCGCTAGCGGCCTAATTTCCTGAGCACGCAAAGTGATTAGGGCTTTCTCGGGCCGTGTTCGAGTCCAAGGTTGATCTCTGATTCGGAAATTTTTGCGAAAAAAGGCATCGAGCCCACGAGCCCGCGGATGGCTTGGGAAAAGTACGAATCAGCTATCTGGATCTATGAGGCTGGTCACGCCGCGCGCCGCAAAGGCCAGGAACCTGGGCCTCACTTGAACTACCCGCTAGCAACTCGCCGGACACTACGCCTCGACCCAACCGATGGGATGACGCAGCGTTGTCCACCTCCTCCGACCCCATTGAAGGGTCGCGTGGGGAGATGGCTCGACCCCCAGACCGGGCCCACGCAAATGCAGGGGCGCCAGGGGCTCGAGGGCAGAAACGCCCGAAATGAAAAAACTAAAATAAATCCTGGGGGAACGCGTATGGCCCCCCCAGAACGCGCGCACGAATACAGCCCCGAAACGAATGAACTTTTTCAAACTCTCAGCACGCGAGGGGTCGATTTCCCGAACGAACCGCTTACGCTCGTTTTTCCCGTACGACTGTTCTTGCGTTTTCTCTCTCGGTATTCTGGTTTATTCGTGAATTGTAAAACAAAAATTAAACTGATTCATAAAATTAACAAAAGCATTTCATTAATCCGCCCCTTTCTTCCCATTACAAGATTCTGTTTTCAGGAAAAGAAGAAAAAAAAAGGGGGAGGGGCGAGATCGCCGACCCCAACTACAGCTCCCCGGCTAGAAGCTGGCCCACCGGGGAGAGCTCCACGGTGATCCCCGCCGCCTCCTCATACTCAGGCAGCATGGCGGCGTAGTCCTCTAGGGACTCGCCAGGCGGGAACCCCTCGATGTCGGTCATGTCGATGCCGGAGTGCGTCTTCGCCATCGCGAGACCGACGACCGCGCCCCGGCGGACCGCGCGCACCATCGAGGCGTTGATGCAAACTTGCGCCATCTCGAGGTGCTCACGGACGTTGCCGGCGGGGGCGTGGACGAGGTCCGTGAGCTCCGTCCCAGCGGTCACCATGGCCTCCATCTCCGCCAGAGCCTCTACAGGTACATAAGGAGTAGACGCCATTAGAAACATTTCGAGAAAACGTAAGGCAGAGCAAAGAAAGGAAAAAACCCTCACCGGCACAGGCGTGGTCCGCCTCCTCCCGCTGCTACGCGGCAGCGCGGCACTCTTCCTCGAAGCGCCACCACCACCGCCTTGATGGCGGCGATGCGCTCGAGGGCGGCCCCGTGCGGAAGCGGAGGGGCCGACGGCGCCACCACCGCCGAAGGGATGAGTGGCGCGGGCGCCGCCCCAAGCCCGGATGGTGCGGTCGCTGCCCGGGAAGCCGGCGACGTAACTGCCCGAAGAAATACGGCAGGTCTGGTGACGTCGGCCCGCTGCGTATCCCCGGCCACGCACATTGCGGGCCAGGGACCCTATCGACTCCTCTGACCTCGCCCTCCTTGCCGGCTCGCGCCTCTCCATCTCTAACGAAAAGCAGACCGGAGGAAGAGATGGAGGAGGAAAGTGGAGAAGCAAGCAGGGGGCAGCGGGAGCAGGGGTGAAGGGAGGTCGTGCATCACGACCCCATTTATAGGGGCCGGGGAGACCCCAAGGGCCGCCGCGACCGAGCGGCGGGAAAGCCGCTTGACTTCCCGCTCGACGCCCCGCCTCCCAGCCGACTGCCGCATTAATCACCGTGTCCGGCCCGAGGCGATGGCGCTATGAACGCACCTCCCCCGGATAAGCCCCGGCGCGGTCTCCAAGGCCAGCTAGGCCGATGCGACCCCTCGGTCCCTCGACGGTCCGGGGGCGCATTATTGCAGGCAGGGTGGAGTGAACCGCCCAGTAACGCACCGAAACCGACGCCACTACCCCGAAGCGCATGCTTCAGTCTCTGCGGACGTGGCCCACATCCCCATATACTCGGGGGGCTACACCCGGCGGGTGCGCTCGCGCGCACCCACCAGAAGAATCGCCACGACCCTCCGTCTTCAAGTCCGTGCAAGCGTGAGCCCACACCTGCAAGGACTCGGGGGCTACTGTTGGGGGCCAAACTACCGGCCTGTTAAGCCCCCGACTAAATAAGATTAAAGCAAGCCATATGCAGCCCACGACCGGCCTACGAAAGTTGGACCAGGCGGGCCGACGCTCCAAGGGCCCACTAAAAGGCCACGGCAGAAGCCCACGGGCGAACCGTGCCGTGCGCAGGGCGCGACCCCCAGGACGCACGGCTCCCGTGAACCCCCAGGGTACGCGGCCCGCACGACCCCTGCAGGGCCTAGAGGACTCCCGGGGTCGCAACTCGGGAGGCCACGGCTCGCACGACCCCGCGCTGGCGTCTTCACGAAGAAGCCACTCGGGGCTTGCACCCCACGACTACGCCACGACCCCGTGACTCGCACAATCGGTCAAGACCACGACCGCTCTGTCTGTGCCCCGCACAGGGCATGGGCGAGGGGCGCCATGACTACACTGTGCCTCAGCGCAGGGTCATGGACACGGGAATCAGCGGCACTGTTAGCCAGAGTAGGGCGTGGCCTGGCCCTTGACCGCACTGTTAGTAAAGGGCAGGGCGTGGCTCGGTGTCTAATCACCCTGCAAACTGACAGTCCAAATGACCTGACCGTCATGACCCATCCCCGAGCCATACGACATCATTAACTCCGGGATAATACTTCAAACGCTCTAATCAACTGTTCAACCTCTCCATCCACTGTTAAGGCCTGGGCGAGCGCTCCGGCGATGCGACCTCACCGGCGACCGGGCCTGATCAACGCGTGCGGCGCAAGGAAGAAGGACGTCCCGACCCTAGGAAGGCAGACGCGCCACTCCACCACTGTCCTTTTTTCTTTTCCTACACGACACGCCCATATCTTCTTCATGTAAGGCCGCTCCCTCCCTTCATCTATAAAAGGGAGGGCGAGCCATTTCCTAAGAAAAGAGTTCGAATCGACAACAAAAACCACCACTCACACGCCATGATATTGGCACCCACGCTCAATCAGAGACTTGGGAGACCCTCCCTCTCTCGAACCGGTTGTAACCCCTACTACGAACCACCGCTAAGTAACACGATCCTTTCGAACTGGATGTAGGGCCTCACGCCTAAACCAGTATACTTCCCGTGTCCTCTTAGCGAACCATCCGGGCATAAACGCGCATCTATAAATTCACTAGTTGGTGCTTTCACAAAACACTGACACCGACGCACCCACCAAAGATGGGCCTGATTGGAGCCCATCTGGGTGCGGCCGCACCATGGTGCGCTCGCACCCCCACTGAGGCGGTTCGGGCCCATCTTTCGCGAGGTGGTAGCAACTGACGTACCATAGTCGGTTCTGGTGGTTATTGCCTAGTTCGATGCACCTTCACGTCGGTTCGGAGGTCGGTTTGGGCTATTCAAGAGGGGGAAATCTTCCATTCAACCCCCTCCTCTCCACCTAGAAAGAGGAGGCCTCCCCTCTCCCTCAAGATCATTCTACACTTGAGCAATTCTTCCTATCCTTAGTAGTAGTATCTCTCTAGGTGTTCTCCACCTAGTTGTAGTATAGAAAAGAGGGAAGAGAGGAGAAGAGGTGGAGGAGGAATCCGGAGCCGTCGGCTTCCTCTCCTTCTTGTACTCGGTGTCCCGAGTAGGAGTGTAGGAGGGCCGGAGGTGTCGGCCCCTGCTCGACTCTTGTACCTCTATAGAGACGACTCATCCGAGTATTATCCAGGTTCTTCTTTTGGTAATTCTAATATTTCTAGTTGATTAAATTCAGTTCTCGCTTTACTTTACTTACGGGATCTCCGCTCGACCGAGTGCTCTAGTCCAGGTACCGGATTAGAGTAGTAGTCGCTAGTGTAGGCATGGTGTCTAGGCTAGAGTTTACCTCGAGTTTGCGCCCAATCCCACAGATAGTCGTGGTAGCCCCAGAGGTGACAGCTCTAACCAGGCCTTTGTATTCCACCACGTTCGGGTTGGTGTTTTCATAGAGCTTTTGGCGGCCTGACCCCGACTACCATTTTCCAGTCTTGTCGAGAGTCAGAAAGGAACCGCTGCCCCGAAGTAAGCAAAGTTTAGTAAGCCTGAACCTTGGTCAACTAGTTGTCTTAGAAGAACCTTAGGAAACCCCTCTCTACCCACCAAAAATAGTTATTCCTAGGACGACCTTGATCCTTTCTAGTTCACTTCTCGTTCCCCGTGGAAATTGATACCTAGGAATACTCCGGGTGAAAGCTACAGCGGTATCCGTGTGCTTACGGATTTGTCTATTTGTGTTAACAAATACCAACAAGCTTTCTGGCGCCGTTGCCGGGGAACGGTGGCTGTTCTAGAATCGAACCAAGTCGTTCGTGTATCCTTTTTCTTTTTACCCCATCATATGCACCATACCACCACTACCATCCCTACCACATGGATTCCACTCCTATCATTAAATTCTCAGTTCCAAAGGGCGATTCATTGGAGCCTCCACCATCATCACCCCCATCCTTACAAATGGCTATGAGCTTCGCCCTGCTTTTATAGCCATGGTTCGGGCGCAACCCTTCTCTGGGCAGCAAGACGAAAATCCTTATACCCACCTTCGAGAATTTGAGCAGTTGTGTTCTTGCCTAATTTTATCTAGCATGACACAAGAGACCATTAAATGGAAACTATTTCCATTCTCCCTTTTGGGTAGAGCAAAACAATGGTATGCTCATACCGTAGGAGGTGTTCATAGAAATTGGGATGAACTTTGAGACAAATTTTATCTTGCTTTCTTCCCTATTTTTCCGAGTTGCTGCCCTTCGAATAGAACTACTTACCTTTCAACAAAAGGAGGAGACTCTAGGAGCAGCCTGGGCTAGATTCTTAAGCCTTGTTAATACCGGTCCAAAACTTTCCTTGCCCGACCATGTCCTTATTTACCATTTCCATCTTGGTCTTAGCAAGGAAGCTGCTCTCCAACTTGACTTATCTTCTGGAGGCTCATTCACGCACATGTCCATTAGTGAAGGGAAAGCTATTTTAGAGAAAATCCTTGAAAACACTCCCTACACTGGTATATATGATAAGCTTCCTGAAGAAACAATGGAGTCAAGCCCCGACCAACAAGAGGAGGTACCAGCAACCGGATTTGAAATTCTTTCAAATTCTTCTCATAATCCAATTACTGAGGAACTTCCCATTCAGGGAATGCATCACACTTATAGGGATGATGAATCCCATCTTTTTGCATGTCCCTTTGAATTTGAGGATGACCTATTTCATGATGCTGATTTTGAGAAAACCTTAGAGCTTCCCAATTCAACATCATCATACGCCTCAAATTCATATATGAGAGATGAGCAACTCTGCCAAGACATAGAGGGAGAATCAATTCACATAGAAAACATTTCTATCCCTTCCCACTCTATGTCCACACCCAATGTCTCATCCAATTCAGTTCTTGATCTTAGGGAGGAGCTTATGTCAATCTCCGCAATAACCATGACTTACCCAAGTTTTATAAAAGATTTGAACTATCATGAGATAGAAAGTACTCCCCCTAGAACAAAAGATTGCATAGATGAGCATGGAAGTTATTTTCTAAAACTCCCTTTCATACCATGCTCATACAAAAAATTTTCACAATCATTATGTATCTCTGACATCATTTGCGCATGCTACAAACCCTTCTTGCTTCCTATCCCAAAAATTTTGGAAGGGGTTGTTGTAGATGTTTTTGTCTACCATAAATTTTGCAAATACTGAAATGTTTTTACATTAGCTTTATAATTCAACAAAAAAGGTTGGTGTTGGAGGGGAAACCACATCCCCAACAATGGATTCATTTAAAAAAAAGTTTCCCAAGGACGAGCTTTTGTCCTAAAACAAGCACTTCCAGGAGATAACCCGTTCTTTCATTTATTGAATAAAATTGTTCTTTAAAAAAAATCAATCACTTTCCCAAAAAATAATAATAATAATCATATGACTTTCGTAAATGAGCTTAAGGACATATTTGAAAATTGCTCCTTCGGGTATTTTTATCACTAACCTTTTAGGTTTGAGTAAAAAGAACGAAGGATTGAAGCATAGGTAAAGCAACCAAATATCATTCAACAATGGAGCACAATTGAAGGACAGTGTTAACCATCCAAGCTTGTTTTTGTATCTTGCAAAATTCAAGTGTGGGGGTGAACTACTCAAAAAAACATCTCATGACATGCTTCATTTATTTATTTTGCCTTGGTTGTTTCTACCTTGTTTCACCTTTATGCCTTGCTCATCATACTAAAGTCATAAAAAATATTTTATTCATTATTTTTATCATTATTATTAAAAAAAGCTTTGCTTCCTTGATTTTGTTCAGTTACTAGAATAACAATAAAATAAAATAAATAATAAATTCATTTTCTGCATAATAACTTATTTTAACTTAAGTCATATTTTTTTGAATAAAACTCTTATCTCTCTCTCTAAAAAAATAATAATAATAGTGTCTCAAAAAAAATATCATGGTGCTACCCTTCGGGTATTCTTTATCCCTAACAATTATAGGAACGAAGGGTGGACATTATCTAAGAAACATTTGCACCAAACCATATCCTGGACTAGTGGAGGAGCCTACATACAACTCGGGTTTGATCACTTGCTTCCCACCTTTTTTATATGCATGCTGTTGGTTCTTCACTTGTTTAAACCTCAGTAAAACTAAAAAGAAACAAAACCACACTTAAATTTAAAATTTTAAAAAGTGACATGTTTATAACATTATTAAGATAGAAGCTTGCATAAAGATTGTTCCATATACATGTTCTTATGCTTGTGGGAAAATATTTTATAGGCAAATCATATTGACTAAGTTGTTATGGAGTGTGATATAGTTCTGGCATAGAAATCCTACCTTTTCTTTTTGAAGCACTTGGAGATGTTATTTTGATAAAATATCACAAAACCATAGTATCACATACTCCTCAATGGTGATAATTTCCTACCAAAGCCATACATATTGTTTTAGGATAGAAGCCTTCTACATAAGTTTCTTGCTTTGCATTGAGTTTTGTCAAACTTTGTGACCCGTGTTGTAGAGGTTTGTCATGCTCCCAAGATCAAGATTCACTCACACACATATATATGCACTACTCCTACACTGGGAGTAGGCGCAAAACATGCCTTTCATCCACCAAATAAGTGCTACTCCTGCACTTGGGAGAGTACACAAAAAATGCTTGATAGGTCCATTCAATAAATGCTCTAAAGTTTTATTGTTAACTCTCTTGTAAAGTTTTATGCAAAAGAGACATGGGCTATGCAAAAGACAAAGAAAAAAAAGAGAGGGGACAAGTGTCCTAAAGATTAAAAATAATGGGTACAAAGATGCCCACTTGAAAAAAAAAAAAAAAGAAGAGAGAGATAGCCCATGATCTTGCAAAGTTTTCAAATTTTCAAACAAGAGAGATATATTTCATGAGCATAGTACAATTAGGATAGCCACCATATAATTTTTCCACACACATGCACATCTTGATCTAAGAGTATGACATTTCTCTCCTTGAGGAGTATTAGTGAACTATGCTTTTTCTATGAAAACTTTAAAAACTCCAAGTTGCTGAGATTAGAATTAGAAAGGATAACCTTGCTTCAAGGACTATTCCATTTTTCAACTACTCAAGGATATATGTTAGCCAGTACCACATATCCCACATGCTTAAAAAATGATTTTTGGAATAATTTCTTACGCTAGCTGTATATCTTAAAATGTTATACCCATGATTACTTTTATCTTTAACCTTTACTCGGGGATGAGTAAAGAACAAGTGTGGGGGAACTTGTTGGCGGTCCTTAACGCATAAATATAACCACCAACTCTTGCATAAAATCAAAGGATATGATCACCAAAACATAGAGTTAGGGCTTATAACTAATCAGTTCCATAAGTTTTGGTGATCTACTACTTGCAGGAGGACATACCGGAAATACATAAAAATACGCACATAAAGGGCTACATAATATACATAAAAAAGGCTCAAGGAATGAGTGGCCCAGTCACCAGAACACCTAGGTCCCAAGCATAGATACAAACACCAAACATAAGCCCAAGAAGTGAAAGCCCGAACAAATCCCGAATCCAGTCCAGGCTGCAGGAGCAGTCCTCGATAATTTAGATGCCCAGGATGCATACAAACTCCATTTTCAATGGTCCAGGCCTTTTCGGAAAGCTAACGACGAGCCCAATGCACCCACCAAAGATGGGCCTGATTGGAGCCCATCTGGGTGAGGCCGCACCATAGTGCGCCCGCACCCCCACTGAGGCGGTTCGGGCCCATCTTTCGCGAGGCGGTAGCAACCGACGTACCATAGTCGGTTCTAGTGGTTATTGCCTGGTTCAATGCACCTTCACATCGGTTTGGAGGTCGGTTTGGGCTATTCAAGAGGGAGAAATCTTCCATTCAACCCCCTCCTCTCCACCTATAAAGAGGAGGCCTCCCCTCTCCCTCAAGATCATTCTACACTCGAGCAATTCTTCCTATCCTTAGTAGTAGTATCCCTCTAGGTGTTCTCCACCTAGTTGTAGTATAGAAAAGAGGGAAGAGAGGAGAGGAAAGAGAGTGGAGGAGGAATCCAGAGCTATCGGCTTCCTCTCCTTCTTGTACTCGGTGTCCCGAGTAGGAGCGTAGGAGGGCCAGAGGTGTCGGCCCCTCCTTGACTCTTGTACCTCTACGGAGACGACTCATCCGAGTATTATCCAGTTCTTCTTTTGGTAATTCTAATATTTCTAGTTGATTAAATTTAGTTCTCGCTTTACTTTACTTACGGGATCTCCACTCGACCGAGTGCTCTAGTCCAGGTAGCGGATTAGAGTAGTAGTCGCTAGTATAGGCGTGGTGTCTAGGCTAGAGTTTACCTGAGTTTGCGCCCAACCCCATGGATAGTTGTGGTAGCCCTAGAGATGACAGCTCTGACCAGGCCTTTGTATTCCACCATGTTCGGTTTGGTGTTTTCGTAGAGCTTTTGGCGGCCTGACCCTGACTACCATTTCCTAGTCTTGTCGAGAGTCAGAAAGGAACCGCTGCTCCGAAGTAAGCAAAGTTTAGTAAGCCTGAACCTTGGTCAACTAGTTGTCTTAGAAGAACCTTAGGAAACCTCTCTCTACCCACCAAAAATAGTTATTCCTGGGATGACCTTGATCCTTTCTAGTTCACTTCTCATTCCCCGTGGAAATCGATACCTAGGAATACTCCGGGTGAAAGCTACAGCGGTATCCATGCGCTTGCGGATTTATCTGTTTGCGTTAACAAATACCAACACTAACATGTGGGCTAGACTACCTGACGCAGGCCATTTCTCTTTGGTCCTCGACCCAGTGATCGGCAGCGTCCATTTCAAAAAGGTGCTGGTCCACAGAGGCAGTGCCTTAAACATTCTCTTTTACCAAGCTTTCCTAGAGCTTGGACTAAGGGAGGATCAACTCGAGCCCTATGACTCACCATCCTGGGGTATCATGCCAGACAAACCCTCTATGTCCCTCGGACAAATCTCGCTGCCTGTTCAGTTCAGCACGCCCCAGCACTTCCGCATCGATTACATCAACTTCATCGTGGCCGATTTCAATGGTTTCTACCATGCCATAATTGGTAGACCCAGCATCGCCAAATTCATGGCCGTTTCACACTATGGCTACCTTGTCCTCAAGATGCCAACCGAGAAGGGAATCATGTCCCTCCACAGTAATGTCCTCATGGCTCATGCCTGCGACACAAATGCATACGCCGCTGCCGAAGCCGAAGAGATCAAGGCATGCATGGAGAAGACTACCTATAAAGCTAGGACGTCAAAGCCTACAGAGCTCAAGGCACCAGTCAAGCAGCACAAACGCCCTAACGAGATTGCCAAAGCACACAAGAAGGTTAGTCTGGTCCCCGGAGACCCGGACAAGACAGCGATGATCGGGGTTGACCTTGACCCCAAATAGGAAGACGCGCTCGTCCGTTTCCTGCAGGCCAACATAAGCGTTTTTGCGTGGAAACCTGCTGAAATGCCCAGTGTCCCCAGGGAACGGATCGAGCACTTCCTTAATAACTCCGAGACAGCTAAACCAGTTAAGCAGAAGCTACAACAATTCGCTCGGGACAGGAAGGAGGCGATTAGGGCAGAAATAACCCGGCTCTTAGATGACGGTTTCATTTGAGAAGTGTATCATCCGGATTGGTTAGCAAACCCGGTTCTTGTACGCAAAAAGAATAATGAATGGAGAATGTGCGTTGATTACACTGATCTCAACAAACACTGCCGTAAAGACCGCTTCCTGCTCCCTCGCATCGATGAGGTGGTCGACTCCACCGTGGGTTGCCAGTTGCTTTCTTTCTTAGATTGCTACTCGGGCTATCACCAGATTGCCCTTGCTCTGGACGACTAAGAGAAGACCTCATTCATAACCCCTTTCGGTGCATACTGTTACACGACCATGTCATTCAGCTTAAAAACATTGGTGCTACATACCAAATACCATACAACAGTGCCTTGAAAAGGAGATCTGCGATGGGTTATGCGAAGCTTATGTCGATGACGTAGTAGTAAAGACAAAAGAGGCCTCGACTCTAATTGATGATCTCGACAGAACCTTCAAGGCCCTAAACGTGTTTCAGTGGAAGCTAAACCCAAACAAATGTGTGTTCGGTGTTCCTTCTGGCGTACTGCTCGGTAGCGTTGTCAGTCAAGACGACATACGTCCCAACCCTGAGAAAGTAAAAATCATGCTGGATATGAAGCCTTCAAAATGCGTCAAAGATATCCAAAAGCTAACAGGATGCATGGCTGCGTTAAGTAGGTTCATATCCCGACTTGGTGACAAAGGTCTTCCTTTTTTTAATTGTTGAGGGCAAAGGAGAAATTCATCTGGACGGACGAAGCCGACGCTGCCTTCGACGAACTAAAGAGATACCTATCCTCACCACCCATCCTCACAGCACCCACAGGGGATGAGCAGCTGCTGCTCTACATCGCTGCCGCCGACAGAGTGATCAACACCGTCTTAGTAGTCGAACGTAATGAACCCAAGTGCGTATATCCTGTCCAGTGACCAATTTACCACATCAGCGAAGTGCTCAACAAGACTAAGCAATGGTATCCACACATCTAAAAGCTCCTTTATGTGATTCTGATCACTAAAAGGAAGGTCCTGCATTACTTCCAGCAGTACAACATTACTGTGGTTACCGACCATGTGCTCAGCGACATCCTGCGCAACAAAGATGCTACTGGCAGGATTGTCAAATGGGCGATCGAGCTCAGCCCTTTTGAGCTCAGATTTCATAGCCGCACCACTATCAAGTCCCAGGCACTGGCCGACTTCCTGGTCGAATGGACAGACATGACGCTACCTGTATCTGATATGGTTGAGGAACAATGGAAGATGTATTTCGATGGCTCTTTAAATATAGGTGGTGCTAGAGCTAGAGTTTTCTTCATAGCACCTTCTGGCGGTCGATTGTGATATGTCTTGCGTATCCACTTCAAAGCCTCTAACAATGCCGCTGAGTATGAAGCTGCATTGCATGGACTTCGCATTGCTGTTGAGCTAGGCGTCAAGCGACTCCTTGTCTACGGTGATTCAGCCCTGGTCACTAACCAGGTCAACAAGGACTAGAACTGCACCAACGAGAAGATGGACGCCTACGTAACTGCGATCCGCAAACTTGAGGACAAATTCTACGGCCTTGAATTTATCCACGTTCCACGAACGGAAAATCAAGCAGCCGATGAATTGTCCAAGTTAGGTTCATCTTGAGCAGAAGTCCCTCACAGAGTCTTTATCCAAGATCTGATCTCGCCATCCATTCATGAGGATAAGCTGGTGGCACGATAAGAGGCTACCGAGCAGTTGGCCCCAACAACAGCCGACGCGCAGCCACTACCCGAACAGGCGATTGCTACCCATCTAGTAGCCCCAGTTAGTGATTATGTTGACCAGTCTCTAGGACCAGACGACCATTTGGAGCCCAATAATTAGACCGAACTCGATAATGATGCAACCGACCAGTCAGTTGACAGCCGGAGGCTCCTCCACCAGATTGGAGGACGCCCTTCATCCAGTACCTGATTGACAAGACGATACCGGATGATAAGACCAAAGCGAAGCGCCTCGTTCGTCGAAGCCGCCATTACATACTAGTCGATGGCCAGCTCATGCGTAAGAATGCTAAAGCTGAAATACTCTAGAAATGTATCATGCCAGAGGATGGTGTCACATTATTGGACAAAATCTACTCTGGCACATGTGGCAACCATGCAACATCAAGGACACTAGTCGGTAAAGCTTTCCAGGCTGGGTTCTACTAGCCCAGCGCCGTGGCTGACGCCGAGCACTTGGTTCAACACTGCAAAAATTGTTAGTTCTTCGCCAAGTAGATTCACATCCCTGCACATGAACTTCAAATGATCCCCGTTTCTTGGCCTTTTTCATGCTGGAGACTCGACATGATTGGACCCTTTAAAATAGCTCCAGGCGGTTTTAAGTACGTCTATGTCCTCATAGACAAATTCTCCAAGTGGATCGAGTATAAACCCTTGGTCAAGGCAACTGCGAAGAAGGCAGCCGAGATGCTTGACGATGTTATACACCGTTTCGGCATTCCAAACAGCATAATTACCAACCTCGGTAGCACGTTCACAGGAAGTCATTTCTTGAAGTTCTGTGATGACTTGTCTATTCAAGTCAAGTATGTGTTTGTGGCTCACCCAAGGGCCAATGGCCAGGTCGAGCGTGCCAACGGCATGATCATCGTTGCCCTGCGTAAGCGTTTGTTCCGTGAAGATGGCTTGTACCCAGGGCGATGGTTAAAAGAATTGCCCGTGGTGATCTGGGGATTACGCACCCAACCCTATCGTAGCACTGGTGTTTCCCCATACTTCATGATATTCGGTTCTGAGGCCGTGCTACCCGCCGAGGTCACTCACCGATCTCCCAGGATCGAGTAGTTCGACGAGGACGCTTCAGGTGAAGCACGGGAGCTTGACATCAACGCTCTGGAAGAACGACGCCTTGACACCTATGTTCAGAATGCTCGATATTTGGCTAGTGTGCGTCATTACTACAACTGCAACATTAGAGATCGCTTTTTTGTGGTCAGAGACCTGGTACTTCGGCGCAAACAAAAGACGAAAGGCCTGCATAAGCTGTCCTCTCACTAGGAGGGGCCATTCATGATAAAAGTAGTTACTAGGCCTACCCCTTATAGGCTCTGCACTTTAGATGGCATCGATGTACCCAGTTCCTGGCACATTGAACAACTTATAAGATTCTATCCTTGATAAATAGCATAGCATAAGATATGTACCCTTCTCCTTTTGTATTCAGTTATTAAGATTAATAAAGTTTGATTCGTTGTCATCATTTTGTACAAATGTTTTATCCATAAAACATATTTTTTTCATAAGCTGTACAGTCTAACGCTCCGTCAGGAACAATCAGAAAAGGCACTATCTCTAGTTCCTCCGACCACGTGTTATGGCTTCGAGCCACAGAACATAGGAGATACTAGCAGTCGCTCTCTAACGGTACTAGGGCCCTAAGCGTTCCGGCACCGTGCTGTTCCACAGAGGTCACCTAGTCACCTAACGAGCTGATTCACTTCAAAGGACGCTATACGACTACACGCATATAAACTTTATAAAAACTAAATGAGTTCCATACTCGTTTACAGATTCAGCATGTTTTGGTTCAATACTTAGCGTGACACTTGTTAAAGTTTCACATTTTAATTCCTGTTTATTTGTTTTGTATAGCTCTTTGTACTGCCGACCTCGTATGTTGCAGTTAAGAGTTTCTAAGCTCTATCTTAAGCAATGGTATTCTGAATACCGATCACCACACAATGCGTCGTCACATACGGATAATCTAAACTAAGCTGTTAGTACTCGGTACAGGCCGAGCAAACTGAGCAAGTGTTTATCTACATCACAACAGTTTTATAGCAAAATATAAGTGGAGGCTGGATTGTTCAGGAGGACTTGCTTGATGATCCTTCATCTACTAGTTTGATGTTCTGCATTTGCCCTAGCTGCAGTCTCCCAAAAGCCACCTCAGAGGTTGCTAACTTCTTCTTGACTAGTGTTCACCGCGCCCCTTCTTTTATCCGTCTCAGGTCAATCTAGGGGTAGTGCGACTGCACTAGTGTAAGAACGGAGGACACCATGAATTGGCCCGTATCCTAGACAAACTCCTTGAATAAGGGCCAGGCGCTTCTGCACCGGTCCATGAAAGCTTCAGGGTTGTTCAGCGGGTCCGTTATCTCTGGTTCCTCCGGCGACAG
The DNA here is from genome assembly GCA_015844335.1 of Chrysopogon serrulatus. Taxonomy (NCBI): domain Eukaryota; kingdom Viridiplantae; phylum Streptophyta; class Magnoliopsida; order Poales; family Poaceae; genus Chrysopogon; species Chrysopogon serrulatus. The sequence continues at coordinate 48,606 of JADLZL010003256.1, read as the reverse complement.
CTCTTTCATCAGCGGCCTCAGTCCGACCTCCACGGCCTGCTAGCGCTCCTTCAGCCTTTTATTCTTCTCAGCTAGCACTTCAAATTGTGCCATATGCTTCCTACGGAGATCTGTTCAACAATATGATACATTGCATAATAATTTTAAGGGCCTCAGATCAACCTAGAAGAAAGGGCGGCCGACTACCGACCTGTCATCTCACCCTCGAGCTCCTCAATGTGCTGCTAGGCTCTTTCCTTCTTAGAGAGCAGGCGAGATAGCTCTTGTGCCTTCAGTTAGCTGTCCTCCTCCAACTCTGCATTACAGCAAACATAGACAACGATGTCCTGCACAAGAACAGATATTCCTAGCATGTGAATGGTGTCGTACCTTTCTTCTGCCCTTCAAGGACACTGACTTTGTAGGTCAGGGTGGCATTCTCCTTCTGCAGGTGATCGTTTTCAGCCATTGTAGGCCAAAATTGGTCAATCATTTCCAAGCGCTATTGGGAAAGGTTTTGCAAGCCCTGTAACATTACAACACGTTAACTCTGGCTAATGGTAAACTGCATGTCATATGTTCAGTCCAGACATATACTTGTATATGTTCCCACAGCTGCTTTAGGGAAGCATCAATGTTTTCCCCAATCGGGGTGTCAACCCTGGCTTCAAAAACTTGCCATTCCCCCTCCTGATCCTGTCGGGCCATGAAGCTTACCTTGCCTGGGATTCGCTTCAGCTTCTCAGGATGCCCCAGGATTTCTTCCATTTCTTCAGGAGGGTCCTGCCTTTCTGGGACATTGGCCCCAGCCCTTGGCTTGATTGTGGTCGGTGGCATGCTCTTCACCAGGGCATGGCCGACCACAACCTCCGGCGTGCCCCCGTTATCCTCACGATGAGGGGACAATGGTGCTCCTGTCGGGGAAGGGTGGTCGGGCTCATCGTGAGTGGTGTGCGCTTCCTGACTCGCTTTGCCTTGGTCTCCTAGAGCCTTGGCGTCTTCCTCCATTTGCTAATCCTAGGGACTTTCTCCTTCTTTGGTGTTGGCTTGTCTATAGGCCAGCAAACGATTACAGTCAATATACAGTATTGGCTTTATTTCATATTTAGGTGTCCATACCTGGTAGGTTGCTTGAAGAAGAAACTGAAGTGCCCAGCTCCTCCACGGCCTGCTGACCCCTTCCGGCCTCTAGCAGTGGTCCCCGCACCACCGGCTCTGAGTGTGGTGGCCAGGGATTCGGCATGGGGACTCTCTGTTGCCTTGATGGCGACTACTTGGGAGCCGACTTCTGAGTCATCTCCAATCCCCTCGTCGTCGCCTCCCGTGGCGACTCAGATGGGGCCTTGGGCGACTGCACCCTCTATCGCCTCCGGTCGGTGACTGTGTGGTCCTTGGAGGCGTCGTCTGCGACTGGGTGCGCGGTGGCTGACGTGGAGTACTAGCGGTCATGGTCAACCGACGCGGCTGCTCCTCGGAACGCTTGGTTTGAACTCTGACTCAGGGGAATTGTGTCCTATGCATCAGAATTCAAGCTCTCAATTACTGCTCGGTGCCGCTGCTCTGGCTCATCACTGATCTTCAGTTTGCCACTGGTCAAGGTGCGCCTTTCCAGTCGCCTTGTGTTTCAGCTGCTTTTCAGTAATAGCTAAAAGATCTTCTTCGCTTTGGCCACCACGCTCGACCTCTTCCAATGGCTTGGATTTCTTTTGCTGGCCTTGGATCGCATCACCAACAGGCCATGGTTCCACTGGCACAAGAGAAACAAACGCCCAACGATCCTGTCCAAGATATTGCTAGAGCAAATCACAAGTCAAGAACATATGAAAAATAATAGTTCTAGAGAAATAATATATTTAAATTACCCTTTACGTATCGGCGGAGGGGGATTGCTCAGAGTAAACGGGTGCACTCCCTCTGGCGGAAAGCTATACTTGGCGAAACCTTCAAACATCTTTGCCAGCCAGTTTTCCACCTCTTCCTGATCAAGGCTTTCCCTACGCTCTCGCGATAGGTCTTTGCGTCCTTGATACTCGAACAAGAAGTTGACCCTTTCCTTCAAGGGCTGGATTCGGTACACGACGAATAAGCTGGACACGACGACCCCGTCGATTCTATTGAAATCCATCAGGGATATCAGTTCTTCAACTTGGACCATCTGATCAGCATCTGGTCTCTCCGACCACCGGGTTCGACTGAGGAACCTGGGTGACATCATAGGGAACTGCTCGGCCTTCCAGATTTTGATTAATATAAAACCATCGCCTCATCCAGTTCTTGGTATTTGAGGTGTGCGGAATAGTCATCCAGTGGTACTTCACACCTTCCCTCAGCGCGATGTAACACCTGCCAACCACTTGGGACCCATCAGACCCTTCCCCTTTCTTCTTCAGAGAATACAGGTGGTGAAACAAATTGAAATGCGGTGCTATTCCCAAATAGCACTCGCAGTATTCCACAAAAATTGCAATGGTCAAGATGGAATTAGGGGGAAGATTACAGATTGAAATTCCCCAAAAAATGCACAAATCCCTCAAGAAGTTGTGCACTAGAATCCCTAGCCCTCGGAGGAAATAATCCTCAAATACAACAATTTTATCTTCATAAGGATGGGGGTAGCGTTCACCTGCCGGCGGCGCCCTCCATACCACAAGCTCCGGTGGTGGTAGTAGACCACCCCGCGCCATTCCCTCCAACGACTCTTGTGTTGTCAGGGATTTCTGCTAGTGGGTCTCCATCAGCTTCTTGTGCGCTGCCTCCACCTTCATGATCTTCTTCTTTCCCACTGTGTGCAGCAACGAGCAGCGTGTGTGGCGGCGGAGTGTGCGAGTGGCAATTACTGGAAACCTAGTTTGGTACGCCTAAGATTGAGGAGAAGGGGGCGGCGGAAATGGCAAAGGCTACTGATAAAGGAAGTGGAAGCGGCGGTAGCGGCGGCCGTCGGCCTATTTATATGGTGCGGGTGATCCATTGACTCTCCTAAGGTCACTGTTGACCACATTTTCTACCCTAATTTTTAACTAGGCTTTCTTAGGCCAAGTTACATTTATCCAGTTACTTTTTTATGTATGGTATGGACGCGCCGTTTACTAAAGTCATGGTCCAATAGTCTTACTGGGGACTAGGCCCACAGATTGGTTGCATATCACAAGACTTGGCCCACCAGTCAGACCGGGGACTGGGGTCTTGCAGAAATCATATTAAAAGCCCTGGTTGACTAGATCAGTCTAGGGGACTGGGCCCGCAGACGAGCTGTGTGATGTTCAAGACCTGGTCGACCAGATCAGTCTAGGGACTGGGCCTGCAACCGAGCTGCGTGCTATTGAAGTCCTGGTCGACCAAATCAATCTGGGAACTGGGCTTGCACGTTAAGTTGTGTCCTGGTCGACCAGCTCAGTCTAGGACCAGTGTTGAAATTTTGCATGAATCAAAATTTAGATATAATCAGATTACACTTGATAAGGGATCAACCAAAGACATTCACATGTAATAAGGTGAAATTCTTTAAAGCAAAGTCATTAATCATTTAAGAACCTAGTTACAAACTACTACTTGCCCAAGGCATTTTGTACAAAATCTATGGCGCCTGGCCGCTAGAGCGCGAGCGCTGCATGGATATCATCATAGAGAAGCCTCTATTCAAGGACCAGTAAATCCATGGAGGTTCAAGTAGTCCTCTACCAAGCGCCTGTTGGCGGACATACCGAATGTCCGCCGGGGCCCTAAGGAGCGTCGTTGATGATGTCGTCCGCCGTCACCTCCTCCACTATGGTGTCGGCGGTGTCGTCGAAATCCTAGATGAGGTGCTCTAGGTCCGCGACGCGTACCCCTTCCAGAAGGCTGGCGAGTCCCTGGAGATCCACCCCAGAGCGGCGCTGGGCAACCGGTAGTGCCGATGACGCCCCACGGCGCACGCCGTGGGACATGAACCCCCAGATACGGCCGGGAGCGTTCTCCAACCGCGCCAGGAAGGAGTCTCCGGCAGCTCCGGTGAAGGCGACGACTACCTCGGCCGCCGGGAGGATGGTCTGGAGTTCCTCCTCCAGCTGGGCCACTCTCCCGTCGGCCTCCACCTGGTTGGCCCGAGCTTGTTGCGCCTCCACCTCGGCCAGCTCCAGCGCCGCCATCACATCGTTCAGCCGTTCACGCAGTTCTACCATGGCTATTGTCCTAGTCACCATGGCATGCCGCCCTTCGGCACTTCCCTCACCGGTCTCCTCCACGGCGGGGAGAGGGCGTGGGGCTGGTGTGGTGATGGTTAGCACCCTGCAAGCAACAATCAAATCGGATTAGATGGCAATCTAGTGCATTTAATACAGTAACACAGTGGCTTACCCCTCATTTCGGCGACACCTGCGGGGCTAACCGCTTGGCGAGCCCTCCGCCGGCCGCTTACCATGGTCCATCCCTGGTGCAGAAGTGATAAGGGAGATGAGTGGAAGAAGAAGAATAGGGAGATGGGCTAGGTTTCCTTTGGAGGTGGAGTATCCCCTCTCGCCGGCACACCCTCTATTTATAGGTGGCTATCACAGAGATAAGCCGACGAATGGGAATCGCCACAAAGCTACACGATGGATTGCATTCCCCCACGACTGGAAAGTGCCATCATTACGGCCACGACTGAAGTTGAACCGTCGCGGCACGTTCTCCAGTAAGGATATTTCGGACTTCGTGTCGGGATGTTCATTTTTGCCCCTCTGACAAGGCGGGGGCTATCTGGGCCTTTGTTTTGGGCACCAAGCCCATTTAGGTGGTTTCTCCAACTCAATCACACTGTGGGTTTTCAAGGGTTTCACATCTTTTTCTAAAAAGATGGTTTATTACAGTCATTATCAAGTTTTTTCAAAAAAGCTTGCCACAACATGATTCTCATATTCTACCAACCTTGGGGAATATGTGGGCCCACGTCACTTGGCAGTGACTGGGCCTGTTCCTAGTACAGGTTCTGACCGTTACCATTTAATTATAGCTTTTCTGAAAAGCTAGTTCCTTCAACTAAATTAATGATATCTGATATCATATGCTACTGTGGGCCCACGTCTCTAGACATGAACTGCTTTTTTCTTTTTTCTTGAGCAACATGCATCTTTCGACAAAGCCTATACTTAACAGCTTCAGGGGTTGACCTTCTTTTTCAACTGGTTGGCTCCATGTCAAACTGGTCGACTCTTCACCAAACTGGTCGGCAGGTCGACTATAAGCTTCAATTTTACAAGACTATAGTCTGAACAGGTTGGCAAGCATCAAGACGGTGTTTTTCCTGAAGATTCATGGTGCTCGGGGACTAGCTGTGGAGGTTTAGACCCTTATACCCTCACGGTTGGCCTTTAGCCTCGCCAGACAGGGTAGCCTAGCCCACAAGACCAGAACCGATTGGCCTTATTGGCCTGGTCGGAGTCCCAGGCGGACAATCAAAAGTTGCTTGTCATACAAGGCAACTAGTCGGTTAGGAAACCAATTGTATCCTAGTTAGATACGACCTGTTTGTAACCGACCACCTCGGGATCCCAGGATCCGTAACCCTGCCCCCCATGCTATATAAGGCGGGCAGGGACCCCCTCAAACGTATTCTTTTTTCTCAATAACAGAAGAGCAGAACGTAGGGTATTACGCATCTAGCGGCCCAAACCTAGGTTAACCGTGTGTGTTGTTCTTTCTGTTACGTCTTGCTTGTAATCTAGCCTCCACTGATAAATCACTACCGTCGGTATGCTCGTGGTAGACTGCCGCCGATATTTCATCGACATTAATCCTCAATTATGCCCTTTCTGGATAACTCCCTAGAAAATAGGCAATTCACCAAAAAACTGATGGAAATTGTTAATAATAACCTCCTATTCTATTATATTGTTGTAATTTGCAAGGAAGATTGACGATTAAAAATAGACGTTATCTACCGTCAACAAGCTCCCCCACACTTAGGCTTTTACTCGTCCTCGAGAAAAGGTTAGATGAAAAGATAATTGAAAAGTAATTATAGAGAATAAAGATCAATCAAGACATAACTTGAGAACATATCAACATAAAACCATCCCTAGTTAATCATGTACTGCAGAATTCAATGTGTCTACCATGAATCTTTGAGTAGTTGAGAAGTAGAACAACATGGAATAGAGCATTCTTTTCTTTAGTGCTGTCAACAGGAGAATTAGTTTTAAGAATTTTGAAAACAAATCATAGCATATCCTTCTCCCTTAATAGCACTCTCAAATCACTGTATATATGGTATTTCCTTCTCCCTTAATAGCACTCTCAAATCACTATATATATGGTATTTCTAGGTCCTCACCAAGGCCTTTAGCATTGAAGCCTTTATCCTATATCTAAAAGGTTATATGGATCTTTGGGTAGGTAATAATTGCATCATACTTGTATGCCATTTATTGTAAAGTCAAACAATGGATCTAGAGAGAAATAAGGCATAAAACTGAATCAAGCTTAAATAGGTGAAAATAATCCTAATTCTACTTTTGCTCTTTGAAACACATCTCTCTTTTGAAACATAGAGGGAGAATATGAGCTATCTTTTATTTATTTTTCTTCTTTTTTTGAACACTTGTCCATTCTTTTTTATACCTATTTTTCTTTTTTTTCTTTTGCATAGCTCATACCTCCTTTTAGAAATTGATGATTCAGAGATAACACAAGACTTGGAGCATTTATTTAGTGGCTATCCTATAAGAATATTTTTGGTGTTCACTCTCAGTGTAAGAGCAAAACATTTTTGATAAAAGATACTAGAGGTTTCTGCCTACTCCGGATTAGAGTAGTGCATATGTGGATGTGGTACTTGATTTAGAAATATGACAAATCTCTCTTAGGATCACAGAGGTTGACCAAACTCAATGCAAGCAAGTAGAGTATGTAGAAAATTTATCTATCCTATATATGGTTTTAGTAGGACATTCCTTTTGCTATAAAGGAGAAGTGTGGCTAATCTTTTTATTCCTTGAAATAAAATTTCTCTAGAGACAGAACATTAAGAATTGAAATCTCATTATCCTACTATCATGCTCCTCAACAACTTAAGCAATCATGGGGTCCCTAAGTAAGTTTCCAACAGTAACATGACTTCTAGGAAAAGAGTTATGTGAATTTATTCTAAAGTTATGAATTAACAGCCTTTTCATCCCTTTAAAAGTGATTTATCATGTGATTTTTAATTTGAATCAAAACAACAGGTTAAACATATGTATTTGAATAGTATTGGGTTCAAACCTGACCGTGGACAAAACGAGAAGAGAGAGGAGGAGGTGATGGGCCGGCCGTCCCATGGAGGGAGGCCGGGCGGCACCCCTTGGTATCCCCTTAGGGCCCACTTCGCCGTGCATGGTCCTTGGTTGATTTTGTTCCGAATCGTGAATTGTTCCCAAGCAAATTGATTTTCATGATTCCGGTGTGTCTCCCCCACACTGGTTCTTCCTGTAACCTTTTCTACGAAACATGTGGAGACAAACACATCCCAAAAAATAGAAAGAGAAGATAATAACAACTAAAAACATTAATAAGAATAAGGCACTTTATTCATTATGATATATTAACCAACACTTTAACAACTGAACTATGATAACTGCCCCAATTAGGGTGACTGACCTAACTTTCAACCTAAAACTTTTAACCTGACTTCTTTAACCAAACTGATTTGATTGTGCCTTATTACATAGATATATAGGGTAACTACACCTTTCTAAGCACGTCTATCACCTTCTTGAGCTTCTAATTGTCCTTCTTGAGGGCACTAATCTCCCTGATGTTTCCTTCAATCTGGGTAGTCATGGTGGTTATAGTAGCAACTTGCATGTTGTTGGCTGACTGAAGGCTTGAGACAACTTGAGAGATCACTGATCCTCATCTCAAGTATGGCCAAAGTAGGCTTAGGACTCTTAGGCTCAGAGCTTGATGCAGCAGAGGGTTGTGCAGCTCTCTTTGGTGGTGGTGGCTTCTTATCCGTAAAATGAACTTGAGCTTCAATAGCACGCACTCCACCAAGCATGAGACGAGTCCTGTACTTGGCACATTCTATCTCTCTAGATTTGTTAGTCTTTATGCTAACAATTTTTTCTCTTGGCTTTGGGGTTGAAAGCTGAGTACCACGGGAAAGAGCGATCTGCTTCCCCTTGGATGGTCCTTCCAAGAGTAATCTAGCAGGAGGTGCAGGTAGCGTACATTGAGCTTGAGCATAGTAAGCTTGCTCATAGCTCCGGCGTGGCTGCACTTCAGCTAGCTCCTTCGGCGGGATGATGGCGAGAGGCTTCGGCTGCGCAGGGACGATGGCCAGCGACTCATCCTTTGGGATCTTGTTGAGATCAGCTCCGTAAATGACGATCTCCTTCCCAGCCATTGGAACTAGAACTTAGAACTAGATCTAGATGGATTTTCTCTAAATAAGAGAGAGGAGGCTTGGATGGAATGAGGTTGAGGGGGGTCTAGGTATGTATTTATATGGCAGCAGGCTTGCAGCAGGGTTGAATCTATCCTACAGGGTGCATACGATCACGAAACTGAATGAGGTTTAAACCTACGGGATTTTATCGAGGAATACTCCAGAAGAGGGTAGAGAGTTGAATGCACACAAGAGGAGACAGGGGGAGGCCGCCCGGCATCCTTGCCTAGGCCAACCAGCCCCTCATGTAAGCCCCTCAGGGTGACTTTTCTCGTGGCGGTTACGTACTCCATTTACTTCCCGATGACGGTTGTTTAAAGATTCGGATCGATTCGGTTAAAATATAAGCATAATTAAGGTAATTGGATAAACTCCAACTCCTCGACTACCTCTGGGGTCTAGTAGGTTCTAGAAAAATCTTAAGGCGATGACCACGTAACTTCGTGTGATTGGAGAGTTACCGCTCCATGCGATGATGCGTTAACCACTGTAAATGGTCCTTCCCATTTACTCCGCAGCTTTCCAAGCCCGAATAATTTGACCCTGGAATTAAAAAGTAATACCTTATCTCCGGGTGTGAACTCCTTCTTGATTCTATTATCATGCCATCTTTTGGTTCTTTCTTTATAAAGCTTGGAATTGTGATAAGCCTTTTCTCTCCATTCTTTTAATTCCGATAATTGCATTTTTCTTTTATTTCCAGCGGCTTCAAAATCCATATTCCATCTCTTAATAGCCCAATGAGCTTTATGTTCTAACTCCACAGGTAGGTGACAAGTCTTCATGTACACTAATTATAGGGTGACACGCCCAAAGGTGTCTTGTAGGCGGTTCGGTAGGCCCAAAGTGCTTCCGGTAACTGATCTTTCCACATAGTACCCATTTTATTCACTATCGTCTATAGAATATTCTTGGTTTACTTATTTGATGTCTCTGCCTGTCCACTTGTCTGTGGGTGATAAGGAGTGGCAACATTGTAACGGATTCCATGACTCTTCAAATAATTATGAATTTTTGTATAGGTAAAGTGAGTCCCTCCATCACTGATCACCATCCTCGGTGTTCCAAACCTTGGGAATATGACTTCTTTAAACATCTTCCTTGAGTATTTTGAATTGGCATTTTTGCATGGCATAGCTTCTACCCACTTGGATACATAGTCAACTGCCACTAAGATGTACTCACAGTTCTTCAACTTTATGAATGGTCCCATATAATCAATACCCCAAACATCAAAGAGCTCGATCTGAAGATTGTTAGTAAGTGGCATAGCATCTCGTGAATTGATATTTCCATGCCTCTGACATGATCCACATCTCTGGACATAATCTTTGGTGTCTCCATACATGGTTGGCCAAAAGAATCCACTCTGCCAAATCTTCGCATGAGTACGGAATGCCCTCTTCTGCTGGTACACATCTTCTGAGCAAGCCATCATCAGCGCATACTCTGAAGAGATACGAAGGATCCCATATGTGGAGACGACTTTCGTAAATGAGCTTCCTCTTATTTTCCCCTAGTGCTACATAACCTGCAACCATAAAGTTGACAATATTCGCGTACCACGGGTCTGATCTTGTTACCTTGAATAGCATGTCGTCCCTCAGCGAATCATTAATAGGTAATTCCTGCGAATTCTTAAATTGCATTCTAGACAAGTGATCGGCAACAGAGTTTTCTACTCCTTTTCTATCTTTTATTTCTAAATCAAATTCTTGGAGTAACAAAATCCATCTTATTAAACGAGGTTTAGCATCTTTCCTAGTGAGCAAGTATTTAAGAGCAAAGATGATCGTTGTAAACAATTACTTTAGCTCCCACTAAGTAAGATCTAAATTTATCAATAGCAAAAACAATAGCTAAAAGCTCTTTTCGGTTCTTGCATAATTAAGCTGAGCTCCTGTCATAGTTTTACTAGCATAAGCAATAGCATGATGCTTCTTATCTCTAGTTTGTCCTAAAACTGCCCTCACAGCATAATCACTAGCATCACACATAATTTCAAAAGGTAAAGACCAATCAGGGGGTTGAATGATTGGTGCGAGATGAGTGCTTCTTTAAGAATATTAAAAGATTTTAAACATGCATCATCAAACTCAAAAGAAACATCCTTAGCTAACAAACTAGTTAAGGGTCTAACAATATATGAAAAATCTTTTATAAAACGATGATAGAAACCACAATGACCAAGAAAACTTTGGATTCCTTTTATATTCACAGGTGGAGGTAGTTGTTCAATTACTCCAATTTTAGCTCTATCTACCTCTATACCTCTTTTAGACACTAAGTGTCCTAGCACTATACCTTCTCTAACCATAAAATGATACTTTTTCCAATTAAGGACTAAGTGTTTCTCTTCACATCTTTGCAAAACCTTATCCAGATTTTCAAGACAATCATCAAAAGTCTTTCCATAAATAGAAAAATCATCCATAAAAACTTCCATGATTTCTTTAATCATATCAGAAAATATGGACATCATACATCTCTGGAAAGAAGCGGGTGCATTACACAGCCTAAAAGATATTCTACGATAAGCATAAGTTCCATAGGAACATGTAAAAGTGGGTTTGCTTTGATCATCAGGGTGGATAGGAATTTGGTAATATCCAAAGTAACAATCTAGAAAGCAAAAGAAAGAGTGATTTGCCAAACATTCTAACATTTCATCAATGAAAGGTAATAGAAAGTGATCTTTCCTTGTTGCTTTATTAAGTTTTCTATAATCTATGCACATACACCATCCAATAACAGTTCTCTAGGGGATTAGTTCATTTTTATCATTTCTAACAACGGTCATACCACCCTTCTTAGGTACATGTTGACAGTGGATAACACCAACTTTTATTAAAACTTTAGACATGGAAGGATATTCGAATACACACTAGTCTAGGGTTTTAACTGATAATTTCCACAAGTTTTGCATATTCTATGTTTTCTAGGGATTATTCTAGAAAAGCTTAAAAGAGGGATTAAAGTGCATAATTATCATGAAACTTAACCGCGATGGCAAAAGATTTTATCGGACTTGGGAAGGATCTAGAAGACACCCGAAGCAGCGAGACCCATAGAGGAGGACAGGTGGGGCCGGCCGGCCCCACCATGGCACCAGGCGGCGCCCCCCTCTAGGGTTTGGCTGCCCCCTTCTGGAAGCTTCCTCCACCGCTTCTCCTGATGCATCTCAGCCCTTGGTTAAGTCGGTTTGATCTTGCGGCACACGTTCATCCCACCGGGCTATAAATAAAGGGGCAGACCCCCTTCCTGGAGACACACCATCATTATTCATCAAGGCCTCAATCCTTCAAGTATCAAAAAGCCCTCTAGTTCATCAAGAGCCTTCTAGTTCATAGTTCTAGTTTAGTTAGATTAGAAGTAGAGGAGATCTAGTTCTTCATTGGGATCTGGAGCCCCCGGCGTCTGTCTGGAGCGCAGGAGTTCGGTATAGTTCTAGTTCTTTCTTTCTTATTGTATTCTTTATTATGATTAGGAGACTTTATTCTTAATAGATCATATGTTCTTAATTGCAATAGTCATTGTCTACTTTGATTATATGTTTAGTATAGTTGGTTTGATCTTATTGAATTCATGTAATTGCTCGTATAGCGTTTATCCAAACGATCGTTGGGTAGATGATAGACAATATGTAGACGTGGTGTCTAGGTATTCTGTTTATCTATGAGTGCACCCTAATATGTTGGGTCGTGTGGTAGTCCGCGTAGGTGACAGCTGCGTTGGTTCCTCTGTAGTCCATCCCCCCGTATGTAGGCAAGCAGGCGCGGTCGCGAAGTTGGGTGATGACTCGGTTTCACATCCTTCCTAGTTGATGCCCTTTACATGTGATCATGATATAGGACTAATCTAACAATGATTACTAGATGTAATTGCACTAATTTGAGTATGCATTGATGTAGTTATAGCATTACCTTAGATAGTTATCTCCTTTAGTTTATCCATTGGCTAGCTATGATTATGACTAGAAAGTGCTCTGATGTTTATCTATATTTATGATGCTTGATTATGCTTATCACCTATATTTATCTATATTTATCTTGTGACCTCTGCCTGTTATGAGTAGAGTAGATGATGTTGGTAATATCACTTATTCATTGTATATAATTCATTATAAATATAATAGATTAGAGTTTATTACAAGCTTTCCCAGTGGTATAAATATAAATCGACAACCTGGTAGAACTCCCTAGGTAAAATGCTACAATCGTATAATTATCTGTCCGCTTGCAGAACCGATTCTAGTTTATATCTGTATTTCTATCTAGTCATATTGAATGATACATATATATACAAACTCATATTTATTCCTTAGCATATATAATTTGGGATGACATCTGGATTCATGCTTAGGAATGCTGGTGATAGATAAGTGGCTAGTTGCTAATGACAAGTTAATTTAATACCATGTATTTCTAATCTCATTAATTAGTAATGATGTTAGAAATACCAACAAGCATTTTTGGCGCCGTTGCCGGGGAAGGCACAATAAACTTAGGAAATATTGATAACATATATACATAATGGATAAGGTTATATCACCGATCGATCTCTAACTCAAACAGGTACACCCTTGTTTTTTTATTATTTGCTTATCTTATGCAGGGTGATGAATGAATGGTTTTTCTCTTCTAAAGAACTTCACTGACGATCTAGAGAAACTCCTTAGAAAGAAGAAGTTTGTAGAAGCAAGGGACAAATTTGAGTCACCATCAAGAACACCCATTGCCGCTCAAGCTACCTCTTCGGAGGAGCCAGCTCCAACACTGGAAGAAGAAATAGAAGAATAAGTAGAAGAATAAATAGAAGACAATTAGGAAAAAACTAGCTCCTGTGTTTGAAGACATGGCTGAGAAGACACTGCGTGAGTTCTCTGCCCCAACAACAAAGAAACATCCGGACCGACCAGCGAAATAACACCGGAGAGAATGGATTCGAGCTCAAGCCTGCTCTTATCACCATGGTTCAAGCCAGTCAGTTCTATGGAAAAGCTCATGAAGATGCAAGTGCACACTTACAACACTTTCTGGAAATCTACAGCATCTTCACGATCAGAGGAGTACCAAGAGATGCTATTTTACTCCGTCTTTTCCCGTTCTCACTATTAGGGAAAGCTAAGCAATGGTTCTACATCAACAAAGACAAGAACACTACATGGGACCTATGCTCAACCGCTTTCCTGGCAAAATTCTTTCCTACAGGCAAGACGAATGCTCTGCATGGGAAAATTGCAAGTTTTCAACAGCAACATGACGAATCATTCACTGAAGCATGGGAAAGATTCCAAAACTACATTGAAGATTATCCTCATCATGGGATAGAGGAGTGGCTATTAATGCAGACCTTCTACCATGGGCTTATCTCAAGCACCCGTGAGTCTATTGATGCTGCAGCAGCAAGAGCTTTTCTATCACTTAAGCTCTCAGATGCTAAAGTACTTGTTGAGAAGATGGCCTCAAATTCAAGCCGTAATGAAGAACGTGCTCAACCTCGCAAGAGAGGAGGAGGTATCCATCATCTCAAGGAAACTGACATGGTCACTGCCAAGCTAGACCTCATTATGAAGAAGCTCAACATAGAGAAGAAGGAAGTCATGCACATTGATGATTCCCATATGACATGTGAAGAATGTGGAGACTATGGGCATTCAGCTGTCAACTGCCCTACACTGCAAGAGGATGTGAACTTCATCAACAACAACACCTACTATCGTTCTCAGCAAAATCAAGGATGGAATCAGCAACCTCGACAAGGTAATTACCAAGATAACAACCAAGGTAATAATAATTTTAATAATTATAATCTTCCACCTTTAAGAGACTTAGTTGCTGGTCAATCTAAATTGTTAGATAAAATATCTAGAAAGGTAGCCTCAAATGATAAAGCATTAGAAAACATTAATACCAGAATGGATACCTTTGCTTCAGCTATAAAGAATCAGCATAGCTTTAATAAAATGTTAGAATCACAATTAGCTCAATTAGCTGCTGTTGTTCCTCCATTTGAGAAAGGTAAGATTCTAGGCCAGTCAGAAGATTTAGAAACTGCTAATCTTGTGGATATTCACAATGCAACCCAATATCATATTGAGCCTGCAGATGTACAGTGGATTGACCACTCTCTACCTGACAAAATGGGAGACCCTAGAAGGCCTGTCATTTCTATCTCTATAGGATGTTACAACTTTCTAGATTTTATCTGCGATTTTAGTGCTAGTGTCAACATTATGCCCAAGGTAATTTATGAGAAAATATTAAGTGATCCCTTGTTGTACACAAATATGTATTTGCAGCATGCAGATCAGTCCATTTGCTACCCTGAGGGAGTACTAGAAGAGGTCGTCATCAGAGTGGGACAATCATACGTCCCAGTTGATTTCATGGTCATGGAGACAGGAGTAGATGAGAAGGCACCCTAATTTTGGGCAGACCATTCCTGTACATAACTAAAGCTATCATCTACGCGGAACATGCCAAGATCGTCCGATCCATTAAGGACAAGAAGGAAAGATTCGTGTTCAAGAACCGCATCCTGAAAGCTCCTGCAGCCCTGAGGAAATTTCATCAACAAGAAGAGCAACTACAGCAAACAGTGCCTAAGAAGAGAAGCAATAGAAACAATAGAAGATGGAGGAAGATCAAGCATGCACCTGAAGAAACCACTCAACTAATTACTGCTCTCAATACAGAAAATGATCATATGCTACCCAAACCATTCCCAACAAAGAGAGGTCATCCAGATATACCGATCATTGAATGTACAATTAAAGACATCACTTTCGCCAACACCATCTGCGACACCGGATCGGGCTGCAACATAATGTCCAAACAGACATATGATGATTTATTTAATAATTTACCTCTATGCCCAACATATATTCAGTTGCAAGATGGTAGATCAATCACTAAGATTCCCTGAAGGTATGGTCAAAGACGTCATGGTAAGAATTCAAGATAAATACATACCCACATATTTTCTAGTTCTTAATATGCAGGGAGACGATGAATCTCTGATCCTTCTAGGAAGACCATTTCTATACATAGCCAACGCTATTATCTACATTGAGTCTGGACAGATCCACTTCAACCATTCACTAGAAAGGTACGCGGTCAATTCAGAACACTTGTTAACCATGTAACACCCTAGGTGTTAGTCACTAGCTTAGCAACACGATTGGACTAAGCAAGATATATTAAGTGATGATCTTGATCTTTATCTCACATCCATCTTCATCCATCTTACTTATTGGAGAAGTTCATGAAGATTGGAATCATAGAGTCACATGAAATGATAAGCTATATCCTTGTCTAAACGGCTTTGTCAAGTGCACGAGCATACAAAAAGCCAACCAAGTCAAGCAACCTTGCTCAAATAACTATACATTAACTCTATAACAAAAGTCATGAAAGGTTCATATTGAGCAAGTGCTTGGAAAATGCTCCTAAGTGATTATTTGACCGATGTTAACCCTAGAGCACTTTTGCTTGACCATTCAAAAAGTATAGCTTAGAGAGTTTGTATGTCAGTGCACCCTTAATCAAAGTTGTAAAGAATTTTATAAGGAACAAACTTTGTTTAAGGACCAAGTTACGAAAATATGTGCAACATGCTCAAAAAGGGCTCGCAAGTCAGACTCCAGTGCTGATTTCAGGACTCGAATATTTTTTAAGTCTGAAAAGCTGTACCGACCGCGTTGACGTCCCGCGTTCTCCAAATTTCGTTAAGCAACTTGAGTTGGACCCAAAATAGAAGTTGAAGGTAATTACTTGAGGCAGAACATACCAAGAGATGGGACCAATCCAACTGTGGTTGACAAAGTTTGACATCCGTTTACGATCGGTATTACCTCACTGACAGCAGCAAGTTAGAGTTTAATTATATCCTAATCCAATGATCTAATGACTTGGTGCCCTTCATGAGAGTTATAGCACACTAGCTGGGAAACAACTTTGCTTCTTGGCCCATGTCCAAATTTGGACTGGAGACGGCCCAAACTCAGCCCCCAATACACCCACAGCGTCGCACGCCAGATGTCCGACGTCGGGCCTCACTGGACGCGCGTCCGCTGCATGCTCACCACGCCACCACCATTGCCGACGCGTGCGCCTGCCTCCCTGCCGCGCCCCTGCACCCTCCAAAGTGGATGCCTGACCTCCCTCCTCTTCCTCACTCCCTCTGGCGCTCCCTCACTCTCCCTGGCTCCCTCTCCCTCGCTCCCCGCCGCTCCTAAGCACGCGGCCGCCATTAGTGGCCGGGAACGGAGCTCCTCTGCTGCTCCACCGTTCTTCCTACTCTGTCCTCCTTCACCAGAGCTAGCAGCGCCTCCAACTCCACAACATCCTCTTCTCCTCCCTGCGTGCGCGCACCAAAACCCTAACCGCCGAGCTCGCCAGTGCGCCGTTCTCCATGGCCACAGCCATGGCCGCCTCCTTGCGTGGTCAGGCCACAATAGGCCATCGCAGCCTGGGCCAAGGCCACCTGTAGGTGTGGCCTACTGCCGCGGGGACGCTGGCCGGAGCCAGCCAGCCGAGAGCGGACGCCGGCCTCCGCCCTCTGCCTCCGTTCTATTCGTAGGAACAAGAAAAGGGAAGAGAACGAATTAGAAACTTTTATTAGGGTTCCTGATGCTTAGTTGCCAGGGAGAAAAGTTTTTGGATCTAGCCTTATTTGATTTGGTCAAAGTCCAGGGGTCCTGATGTAAAGTGCTTGTCTTATTTGATTTCGTTTTTTCGTTTCTAGAAATCGGCTGAATCTTTGAATAATTCATATAAAATCATCAAAAAATCGTAAAATAGAAAATAAGGACTTTTGGAATCTTTGTGAATAGGTGTATGCAGTGGAGTCATAATATTGCATGTTTTAGTATAAAGTTTGTGCAGTAAAAATAGATCTTTACTATCTAGGGTTTGCTCATGATAAATTCATATCTGAACTTGTAGTGCTCCAAATGATGTGAAATTTGAATGGTAGGCTACTGATGATATGTGTGTGCTATGATAAAAAGTTGAGGTTGATTGGATGCAGTATGATTGAGTTATTTAGATATCTTGCTTGATGTCTAGTAAATAGATTTAATTGATTTATAATTGAAATAAAAATATAAAAATGGCAAAATGTGGTTACATTACCTTTGCATGATGTTGTTGTGACCTTTGGATGCTTAACATGACCTTGTGTTTACAGAAAATATTAAGTTTTTGATTTATCTTGCTCTCACATGGTTTATTGCTGTAGCAATTTGTCTTTTTCACAGAGGTTGCTATGCTTATGCAAATGCTATGAAATTTGGATAGTAGACTTTTGGGGATGTATATAAGCTACTACAATTTTCTTAGAATTTACTGTACATTTTTAATGTGTGTTCCATATATGCTCCTTATTCCACCTAGTTAGTTAAATAAATGAAAAAGGGTATGACAATAATTTAATTGAGGTGGGTCATCATGTTTTCTAGTGTTTGCTTAATATATAAACTGTTGGTAATAATGGTTATGCTCAAATTGCAAGTCTCAACATGAGTTATATATTTATTTCTTAAATTCAGCCTTTCTGGATAGTTTGTTAGACTTTATGTTTTGCATGATCAAACTGATGTTTTCTGGGGAATTTGTGAATACAAAAATTATAGATAATTTATGTATCTAGTTGCTATTAACATTTGGTGGCATTTGGCCTTTGGAAACTACAGCTATGTAACTTTCAGTAACAGTTTTGGTTGCTCTCTGTCCTGTCAGGATCTGATCCTGTACATGTGTAATTTCGACCTGCTAAACTTGTGAATCATGCTTTTATGATTAAAGATGAATTGTAGACAATTTCATAAGCTTTCTAGATTGTCTTGTTTCAATTCATTTGAAGTTGTAGAACTCCAGATATGATTTACTTACTCAGCTGCTATGTGTATGTCCAGAAATTGATAGATTCTAGTTCTAGTTGTTTACTTTGTATGTTGATTAGAGTGGCTCATGTCTTTGTTGTTAGTTAACTTAATACACCTCAGATCTTGTATATTGGTGACATGTTTGATATGCTAGTTATACTGACATGATTGTGACTATTTTGCTCTCTAATTGCTTTTATCTTCTAGTGTAGCTTGATGCTTGTCTTGCATGCTTGAGGGCTGCATCTTTTTATTGGCATTCTTCATATTCATGCACTTGCATCTTGCATCTCATCTAGGTACACTAGATGAACTACGTGAAGGACAATATGTTAGAGTCGAACCCAAAGACGGTGCAAGCTAACTTGACTGACTTTGGGTCATCTTCCAAGCAAGCCCCAGAGCATTCCAAGTCTCCCATATTTTATAAAATGCAATTGAGTACTTTATGTTGTTTATTGCATTAAGTTATAGGAGTTAGTTGGAAACACTTGTTGCATATATATCCTCTCCTTGTCCAGCAAATTATACCATGAGTCCTATTTAAGTTTAGGAATCGAGATAAATGCTTAGCCATCCTTAGACCGGTAGAAGTCAGGTGATTCCCTGTCATCCGCGAAATATAGGTTGTTACTTCTCTAGTCACGGTTGTGTAACGCCCCTGGTGTTACTACAACTAAAACCTGTCATGACATCATATGCACTGCAATGCATCTCATGAGTAGTGAACTATGACATGCAATAACTTAATAAGTTTATCTTCCTAGGCTTGTTTGGGTATAGCTAAGCATGTGATGTCAATTATTCTTTCTAAACCTAGATGCTAAATTAGGATATAAAAATTTCCAAGTAAAACTAATCTTGGTGTGATTAAGTGTTTGGCTAACTATAACCTCAAAAGGCTAATCTTGTTTTACTAATCTTTAGAGGTGAATCAAGAATCAAGATTGAAATTGGAGTCTTTGTCCTTCACATAACCCTAGTGGTTAAGTGTGGATTAAGAATATCATTTTCAATCTTGAGGAGCTAACTATAATTAATTTTTCAAGTAAATTTTGCCAAACAAGGGCACCATTTGAAAGTATAAGTTTCATACTTATAATGTGTGCCTTTGGTTGGGTCTTAACCTCACAAGCTCAGCCCTAAATAGTTATACAAAGTTTGAATTAGCAATTCAAATCCAAACCCTAATTTCAAAGTCCTTTTCTACCCCTTTTTTGTAATTTCAAAAATATTCAAAATTTGGGGTTGGTCCAAAAAGCAAAGTTGTAGATCTTGATGGAGGAACAACTTTGGTATTCAAAGTTTTTCAAGGTTCCATTAAAAATTTGAAGTAATTTCAAAATTCAGTTTGAAGGGTTTTTGTTCCTTTTTCAAAATGTCAATGCAATTCAAAATTTATTCATTTTCAGAGAAAACTTCCTAAATAGAAGTCGTAGAGCAAGAAAAGTTGTGCAACTTCTATTTTGGGAGATTTTTATCTTCTATTCAAATTTCAAAAGTAATTTTAAAATTTTGCAAATCAGTTTAAAAAGGAGAAGGGGGGAGCTACAGTGCAGCAGAGCAAGCAGGCAGCTTCGCCGACGGCCGCCGCCCTCTGCCGCCGTCGCGAAGGCTTGCCTGTGCCACCTCCTGCTTGACGTGTCGAGTGCTTGAGGTCGCTCTAGGAGCAAATGCCATCATCTATAAGAGCCGGAGCTCGTCGCGCCGCCCGCCTTCTTTTTTCTTCCTCGCGTAGTCGATCGCCGCCATTCCACCGAGCAATTCCCGCTCCACGCCCCCACCGCCGCCTCCAATAGCTTGCACACCGCTCCGCCACCTCCTTGCGCATCGCTTGAGCCGCTAGCCATGGTCTCGAGGGACCGCGCCTCCCCAAGCGCCGCCATCTCCTTCCTCTCGGCCCGCCGGCGCCCGTGAGCCTCTCCGCCCGACCGGCCTCATTCGAAATCTCCGGCTCAACCAACACAATCGCTCCGCCTTGACTGTCTTGTTCGCTTGCACGCCGCCCATTGCCACCACGCACTAAACCGTCCGACCATCTCCGAGCCCAATTCGGTGAGCTCCCTTTCTTGGGAGTTGAACCACCCCGTATTTGCTCACCGAGTCGGCGTTTTCGACTCGAGAAAGTTGTGCACGCCGCCGTCCGCCATAGCCGCCCGCGCGATCTCTGCCTAGGGTCGATTCCGTAGAAGTGGGGAGTTCGTTGGTGTGGTCGGCTTGAAGCCGTCCCCCGGCCCGGGCCGGGTGGGCCGAAAGGCCGGCCCGGCTGCACTTGTGCACTTAAGTGATTTTGTTTTTCCTTTTTCTTTTTTTATTTTCTGAAAGGCTGATTTCACATTTTTGTAAGTAATTATTGAGGGCTGCTAAAAATAAACCAAAAATTGCTCTGTGCTCACAATAATATGCTCTATTTAATAAAAATATTGAGTGCATGTGTTTAGTATAGTTTCTAAAAACCAAAAATACAACTTTAATTGCTAATCTTAATCTTTCATGATTTTTGTAGTTTTATGTGTGTTTCCAAAAATCATGAAAAATTAGGGTTAAGCTTAATTTGGTAAAACCTACTTACCTTAAAATTGGTAGCTCATTTGGATAAAGTTTCATTAAGACTTAATTTCTAACTTAATTAATAAAGACTTAATTAAATTCTTTAAATAAGTCTTTATTAATTAAACTTGTTTAATCACTGTAAAAAATGGTTAATAAAGTACTTAGTGGTGTTGCTCACTTTAGAGATGTGTGACTTTGGGATTGAGTGATGACCCTTGGTCATTAACCCTAATGACCCTCGGCACTGGGACCTATTTTTCGACGTCGTTGCGGCTTGTCGGAAGAGCTATGGTAGCCCTCATAAGACCATCACCCTTGCAGTGATGGCATGCAGATCTTACTAGAGAACTCCGTCGTCGTTAGTTCGAGGGGTGGTATGCGCATCTTCGCCACTCTCCCGATAGCAGTCCATCGGGGTGGCTTGATGCGCATCTTTGTTAAGACCCCCCGTTACCACCACTTGAGAAGTGAAGTTGTTTAGTGTCGTTTTAGTAACTCCATGCATCTCCGTCGCATTATCATGTTACTTTAACTGCACATCATGATCATATGTTATCTCCGTGTAGTTGAGGGGTCCGAAGAAGTTGCTGTTGATCCGACCCCCGTCGTTGCTGAGGCTGAGTTGTTCGAAGGAGTGAGCTCCGACCCTGTTGGTTCTTCGTCAGGGCCCGAGTTCTTTGTCAACCCAGGCAAGCCCCGGTGCATTTAAACCCTTCCTTGCGTTTATAAAGCTTTAATAACTTCTATGCTTATGAAATGATGCATTAGGTGAATAGGAGTTGAGTGATATCCTATATTGATGCATTTACCTTCCTTGATGTTGGTATATTATCCTTGATACCTGTTTATTTACAAATGCTTAGCGATGCTTAGCCCTGCTTATTTTAAGATAGGTTTTCAAGGTAAATGTTTTCAATGATGAGAACCATTGATGACTCTAATGAGCATGGCTCTGGTGAGTACGGCTCCGAGGAGCATGTCTCTGATGAGTATGGAAAAGAGGAATGAAATTGAGACCGGCGGGACACGGCTTTGTTTGTGGTGGAAGCCGATTGGGACGCCCAGTCGTGCTTGTTCCGCTGGAGTCGATTAAGGACTGTCCGTTGTTGGCCCTTGGATCAATTTGTTAGTACTGACCACATGCTCTTGAAGTAAGCTCCGCTGGGCCGATCTATGCCGAGAACGGACAACCGCGTCTTTAGTGTGTACCCACCTCCGCGAGTTAACCGTCACGGACGACGTTGGGCGGTGGTGTACTATGCTCTCGGGTGACGCGGACCCGATCGGACATAGAGACTCCGAGTGTTGGGTTGATATATGGGGGTTAGAGTCCCGCATATGTCGTGTGGGTTAGGAATCCCCAATTTGGGTATAAAAGCGGTTCGAATCGTCGTTGCTTCGCGGTAAAGGAAGCTTGGTCCTCGCCCCTTCATCGTAGTAATAATAGCGGTGGAATGGAATGATGGTTTATAAGTGATTAAATGTTTGAGAAGTGTTTGATTTAGACTAGGCTCATCTAGAAGGTAGGAATGATAATTAATGATGATTAAAAAGTTCAACTAAGGCTTTTACGCAAAGAGTCCTTGTTCCTGATAGACTTTACCTTGATACCCATCAGCTAGCATTCCTGAGTCTTCACCTCACTTTTAGTCGGTTAAGTCTTGCGGAGTACTTTTGTACTCAGGGTTTGTTCTACCCCCCCGAACCGCATGAGCAAGTGTGCTATGGCCCTTGCTGCATGACGGTTGTTGAAGTTTCCGATGAGGATTAGTTTGTTTGGCCGCTGGGCAAGGCACTTTTGTTGTTTGGCTTGTAATATGTTACTTAATGATACTCCACTGGTTTGTATTAACTTAAGCACTGGTTTGTATAAGTTTGAGAAACTAATGATGTAAATTATGGTTATGTAAGTCTTCCGCTACTCTGTTGTATTTTTATATAAAACTGTTGTAATACTGCAATGTATCTGCGAGAATGCGATCTTGGTTTGTTGTGGTTTCATCGGGGCTTCACCCGACGGAACGTTGTAAGTTATGTGGTACGCAAGCATAGCCGTCGGAGGCCTTTGGGGCAATGACAGGTGCTTGTGAGCCATATAATTTAGAAGGTTCTGCCACAGGTTGGCTATATGTACTATTGTGGAAAAGAACCATGTGTTAAAATAAAAGAAGACCGGGCAGGGACAGTGGACCCTATCTAGTCGCTTAAGGACTGGAAGCGTTGTTCATTCTTAGTCATGTTGAACACAGCCCAACACATAGTTGGCCGGACCGGAGCGTCTGACCGCGAAGCCGAGTAGCTCAACTCAAGCCGGAAACGTGGGGGTGGTTGGGTAATTCGTGGGAAACGGCATACTAGACCAAGGGCAAGCATGTATAACTGATCCTGGCGGCGTCCTTGGGTTAATATGGCTTGGACATCCTGGCTACCGACTTTCCGGTCTTGTCGACGTATAAACCGGGCCCGCGCCTGAGTTGTACCAAGGGTAACCTAAGGTGACTTTGATCTAGTCTGCCTGGGTGTGTGTTGCGAATACCCCTGAGCTCAGTTGGAATCGATTCGAATCGCCGTCTCTCCCAGATAGTGAGAACTTGGCCACTGCCTGCGGCACCGTAGATCTCACTAAATAAACTTGATGGTTCAAATGATGCTGATGATGATAATATTGATAGCTGAAATAAACCCGATATGGTTATTAATGCTTGTATATAATCAAGTGGTTGCTTAGTACAGGTGCTAATCTAGATGAAAGGTTAATGATGAATAATCTACTAGTAGAATAATAAAATGAGATTCTCATATCACCAATGCTTTTATGCAAAATATTATCAAGCTAGCCCCGCCTATATAAAGCCTTGCATACTCTTTGGTGTCACTTTATTTCTGGTTTATAACGGGTAAGTCTAGCTGAGTACATTCTCGTACTCAGGGTTTATTTCCACTTGTTGCAGGTTGTGATGTATCATGATTACTGTAAGAATTGGATGTCTCCTACCTTAGCGAAGGAGTTTAATCATGGGCATGATCCTTCTTATCTCTCTTGTCTCTAATGCTTTTGTTGGAATTGACCTTGGTACTGGCATGTATTTTGATGTTAATTTCAAATTACTTTGCTTTCGCTACTTTTGAACTTATGTTGTAATAATTATATTAAACTCTAATGTATATTGAACTACATTTGAAAAGGATATAACGTTTGACTTGTTTTGTTGAATCATTATGATCTTGGTTTATATGTTGGTTGGTTTGATATCCTTTGTGATTTCAGTGGACTACCGGGATTATATGGGCTTAAGTGTGAAAATTTTAGTCACTTCGGTGATTGTTTTTGTACTTGTGCTCTTATAATTTGGACAGTTCTATTACAGCTTGCATCAGAGCAAGATTCAACATTAAACATGTCATTTGTGTATTTAAAACAAATGCTTTTGTTTGTAAAAGATCAGTTTTGACAAAACTATTAGCTACATATATGTAGGTGTGTTCAAATCTGAATTTAAAAACTTAAGTGTGCCAGTGGTCAAATCTTTTATGTCCAAATAAGGACTCTTAGGTGGCTATGTAAGTACTAACTTGGGGGGTTTTAAATTTTGCATCTACGCCTAGGCCAAGGTATGTATGTGTGATGACCGCAATGCGCTGCCCTGTGGTCTAATGGTGGAGGTAGCCTTCATATATGAATTAGCCATATATGTTGTAGATTAAATTTTTGCAGCTACGCCCAAAGTAAGGTAAGATGTGAGAGCATGATCGTCCAACCGGTGACCTAGGAAAGTGCTAGATTGTGATACTAGAATAATTGTCATATCAAAACAATGCAATTAAGAAAGTATTTAATTGTGGGTATATCTGTCGGGCAGTTGTGATACTGAAAGTATGTATGTTGGGACATGCGTACGGAAAGTATTTAGTTTATTGTTTTCTTGGATTTTGTTGTTTGTGCCATATTGTGGGAACTGTTGGGCTGCAATGAAATTTTCTGTAGGTATGCTAACCACGAATGCGTAGATTAAATATATATGATGACTAGTTATATATCGAGAGTGAATGTTATGCCACCGACATAGAATGTGATTGCCACCTCAGGCTGGCAATTTTGTGAGGACGAATAGGACGAAGCATGCATCATCATGGTTGTTGCTTTGTAAATAACTATGCTCCTCTCACCTTCTTGTGACTAAGCTAAAATATGGTGGCAAAGGTTGAAATGTTTAGAGCTACTAGAATAACATATTTTGTGTGCTCTCTTTGTTGACGGTGGATAACGTCAATTTTTATTAGAACTTTAGACATGAAAAGGCACATGAATACACACTAGTCTAGGGTTTTAACTGACAATTTCCATGAGTTTTGCATATTCTATATTTTCCAGAGATTATTTTAGAAAAGTATAAAAGAGGGATTAGAGTGCATAATTATCACGAAATTTATCCGCATGGGAAAACATCGTCATTAGGCTCGGAAAACATCTAGAAAACACCCGGCAATGGGACCCGGCTGGGCCACCTGGTGGGGCCGGCCGCCCCCACCCGCACCGGCCGGCGCCCTAGGTCAAGCGGCGGCGCTCCTCTTCTGGAGTCTTCCTCCCACGCTTCCTTGGAAGCCAAGCAAAGCATCCCTACGTCGATTTAAGGTCGGTTTGATCCGACGGTGCACACAACATGAAGACGCGGATCGATGACGTGGCGGTTCCTTACCCCCTACTCCACCTCGACCTATATAATGACGCCCCAAGGCCCTTCCTAGAGGCATTCTACACCCCGGTGCTTCATATTCTCTACATAATTAGGGTTAGGGTCCCTCTAGTTGATCTAGTTCTAGTTCATCTAGTTCTAGTTCATCTAGTTGTAGCAATTAGCAGAGACTAGTTCTTCTAGATCTAGTCTTGTTTAGATTAGTAAGAGAGATAGAGTAGAGGAGTAGAGATTCTGGAGGAGTTTCGGCCTGTCGGTGCTTCTTCGTGGCTGTATTCTTCTGGATTCAGCTCCCTCGCCCGGAGTTGCGTTCTGAGGTACTTTTGTATTTATTATTTCGATTCAAGTAAGCAGTTGTTCTTATTTGTTCTTAAGTTCACAGCTCATATTGAGTGCTTTGATCTTGGTCATCACTTGGTTAAAGTAGTATTTCATAGTGTAGGCGTGGTGCCTAGGCTAGGTTTACTTGTGGATGTCCCCTGATTAGCCGGATAGTGGTAGTCCGCGTAGGTGACAGCTGCGTTGGTTCCTCTGTAGTCCACTTCCCGTTGATAGGACTGATAGGCTTATAAGTTCTTGGTAGGAGATTACTCTATTTCTTCTCTTATTCGGGATACTTGCCCAGTTAGAACAATATTATACAAAGCTTACCGGTTATCAAAACTAGAGTTCAATAGCTATTCCCTCTTTCTTGATATTATCTAGCCTAATTGTAGGGTTAAGTCTATATACTTTGTCATCATCACAACTGTTCCCTGTGGATACGATATTTAAAACCTCCGGGTAAAATGTGACATTGGTACGATATCTGTGCGCTTACGGATAATCTTACTTAAATTTTATTTAAAGGAGTGCAGTTAATTTATACCAACAAGCATTTTTGGCGCCGTTGCCAGGGAACGGTTTGCTGATTTTGACTTAGTCTAGCTTAATCTTATATTATACTTTTATCTTTTCTTATTTTATCCCATTCTCTTTATTATTTTTGTGTTCATCCTTATGGATGCTTTTAATTCTATTCCTATTTGTCTTTATGACATGCGCGAAAGCTTCGGGTCACCAAAATCTAATGAACCTATTATAACACCTGGTTATGAGCTGCGCCCATGTTTAATTAATATGATTCGGGATAAACCCTTCTCGGGAGAAAGTAACGAAAACCCATACTCACACTTACGAGAATTCGAGCAGACCTGTGCATGCTTGTGCATTGCTAGCATGTCTGATAAGACTATTAGATGGAAGCTTTTTCCGTTTTCCTTGACTGGAAGAGCCAAACATTGGTATAATCGAGCCATAGGGAGTATGCAAGGTGATTGGGAAACATTATACTCTAAATTTTGTTTATATTTCTTTCCCAACCATAGAGTAGTTAACCTTCAAAAAGTGGTTCTAAATTTTAGGCAACTAGAACAAGAATCTCTTAGTACATCATGGGATCGTTTTAATGAACTTGTTACATCTGGCCCTGACCTTGGTTTTCCAGACCCCGTGCTTATTTAACATTTTTATTTGGGTCTTACCAAGAGTTATCGGGAATCCCTTGATTTATCCTCTGGAGGAGCCTTTCCTTATTTGCCCATAAGTGAAGCAAGAGCTATGCTCGAAAAGGTTGCTCTAGCTAATTCTGAGCTCTCCGAGGAAGAAAAGAACTTATCACCCGAACTAGAAACGGAAGTCTTGATAGCTAAAACACAATCATCCCATTCCCAAGATTTAGCTATCAATCCTAAACCTTTGAAATTCCACTGATGATTTAGACTTCCAGTTAGCTAAGATGCTCGTAAATCAATACACATCATATCTTCTCAGAAGAGCATCTTGGGAAAAGTGTCATCAACTTCCTTTCCCTCCTGAAAGACACTGGGAAGAGTTCAAGGATGTCATGTTGAGTGATGCCATAGAAGGAGAGCCAAGCCAATTAGGAGTAAATTCTATCTTCTCCCCTTCTATGCCCATAATAAATGTCTCTGAACCCATCTCTAACCCCATCCTTGACCCCAATGAATCTTTTTATGCTCTTTCTACTAAACTTTATAATGACCCTAGAAATCTATCAAGATATCTCAAGAATAAAGTCATAGGAATGCCCAAAAAGAGCAACGACAATGGCAGGAATGCATAGAACATACTAGAAATACATATGCTATTGTAAAAGAATGGATGGAAGAGGACGAAGCTTTAGCACTAGCATCTAAACTTGGTTTAAATTCAAATGGTGAGCTTAAATCAATTTCTTTAATAAACAGAACTCACCCAAGTTTAGAGAAAGCTTTAGAGACCAACCTTAGGGATATCAATTCATGGGAAATTCTAGAAAATAAAATATCCAATAAATGTCATAGGCATAAAATAATAGAGGCAAACTTGTTGCCTATAGACATCCATGAACAAACACCCTTGGAGTTTAAAAAGGGAAATCACATCGATGAGCATGAGAATTATCTCATAAACACTTCATCGAATTCATGGTCATATGAGAAATCTCCTGAATCTTTTGGTCTCTCTAATATTAACACACACGAGATCTTCAACCCCCTCTTTATACCTATTCATAAAATCATTAAAAGGGTGGTTGTAGATGCATATGTTTATCATAAATATTATAGATCTTGTTATAATCTTGATATAGGCGCACAAAGGCTAGTGTTCTAGAGGAAACCGCCGCACAAACTCAACGTACAATAATTAGAAGGTTTTCCAAGAAAAACTTTGTGTCCCAAAATAACCACTCTTTAAAAAAATAAATTGAGCTTGCACCTTTAGCATAGAAATATAATTGTCAAAATATTCCTTTGGTATTTTTGTCACTAACTATTTTAGGTTTGAAGTAAAAGAATGAAGGATAACAACACCAGGTATGTCCCCACCAATCATCATGCAACATTATATTCATCCAAACTTACTTTGCTTTGTAAAATTCAAGCTTGGGGGAATGGCCTTATTTAGAAAATTCTATATTGCTAATATTGGTTGTCTCTACCTTTATTCAATTTGTTAATCATGCTCTTTCATCTCTTTTTGAATAAATCTCTACAATGCATTCATCTTACCTTTGTCTATGCTAGTATGTTTTGGTTTGAATGTACTACAATTGGGTACTTTCATAGGCTTTTTAAATTAAGCGTGGTGTTTAGGTTAAATAGTCTACCTTAGTCAAATTAGATACGGAGTTTGGTTTGGCTATTGATCTAAAATTAGCTTGTGTAGACATTGGATATTTTATTGGACTAACCCTGCAGGAAATTTTCAAAATTAATTTGGGTAAGTCATGAGAGGAATTCGAATCAGAGATAAGACAGGGCACATCATAAACTTTAATAACTTCGTAGAAGAAGACACAGCTCATTCATCATGGATGGAAGAACTGCATAATAAAAACTAGAGTGAAAAGAGTCAAAAGATTAAAGAAGCAAAAGATGGCAAAGGAATGAGTGCAACAGAGAAGATAAGATGTCCACGAACAACTCAAGATGCAAGAGAAAGGACCACCAGTCATTTACCCTTCATCACTTAGTGTCGTCACGCTCTAATAATGAAGGTAATATCCTAAGGTAAGTGGTCACTGCTCTCCTCTTGATCTTGGTGCACACATAAATGCAAACACAAACATGTTAGAGTTACAACTAAAATCGATTAACCAAATTAACTCAACATGTTTTGTTCTTTAAAATTGTTCATGGCACCGTTCTCTTAATCTCAGTCTTAACCAAACAAGCTAAAATATTATATTTGATCTTGGGAAGACGATAGTCATACTTATGTAAAAATTTATATAGAGATAGACAATCCTTCCATTGGTTAAGCATTTTTATTCTTTTCTGCCATGTGAACTTAAATGCAACATTCAATGCTTAATCTTTTGATCTTACCACTCATGTCATAAATAAATAAATCATGTAACATCAACTTTATCTTGTTCAAAGTGCTTAAGGATAGAGAAAAATAAAAAAAGAGATAAATTTGGTTCTATTGGTGTTTTTCCACCAGCAGAGCCCATGCACTTGATCTCTGCCTTAGTTTTGCAAACAGGATAACGCATCGAGCAAAGTTTATTAATTCTACAAGTGAAAGTTCTGTGAATATGCACACTGAGCAAGATGCTGCCAGCTACTATTAAAGCTCTACTTCAACCTATGGGCCAAACCAAAGAATAAAAGTGACATCATCATCAATAGAGGTATGCAACCATCAAGACCTCCATCTCTCAAGATGGAGAGATACACAAGAGTAGAAGAAGAAGAACTATCGGTAGACTTTAAATTTCGTACCCTTGCCATAAGGTAATATGGTAGTTATCTAATTAATTAGTATTCCTGTCTACATTAATAAATTTACCTTAACATATTCGTCTTCATAAATATTAAAAAATAAAATAAAATAAAAATCTTTATTGCTTCATTTACTTTACATCATAAAATATTAAAAGTCCCACATGAATAAACTTATGGTAACCCTGTAGGAATATTTAAATAAAAAATAATAATAGCTCCTGTATTTAATTTCTTGCATTATAAAAAATCCTAAACCCCATAAGAATAAATATTCTCTGTGGTGGCATAAAAATACAACTATATAATACACACATATTTAATTTCTACATAATTAAACTAGAAAATCCTAAAAAGAGAATCCTGCTAAAACTTGTCAATTTGAAATCAACTCATAAGAATAATCAATTATTTATTGGCTGATCGCTAACCTCTTATTAAATTCGAGCCTCGAGTTTTGGTTTTTTTTTGTTGGAGTATAACTATGCAGGATAACATTATGAGTAAGGAGTGAGTCTATCAGTGGAGCCCACTAAGACTATCGCTAATAAGCTTGCCCTAAAGGTCATCAACACCAAGTATTGCAAATATCTAGCTTGGGGGAGGAGCATCCCCTAGTTATCAGGTAACTATACCTAGGCGATTATCGAGTCTATTTTATATAGTCATAAAATACCAAAAATATATGGGCACATGAAGGTTCATGTCTTTAGAGTCTTGTGAGTCCAATAGAAATAAAAAGATGAATAACAAATTAAAATCAAAAACAAAATACTTATCTATGTATTAAGGTGTGATCATAGAGTGTGTCTAGTTAGTAAGAGTTAAATAAAAACTAGAGAACATTAAAATTTTATCTTGGAGATGATGAATAGTTGCTCTACCGTAATGCCTTTCAAGTGCCTAGTTTTTAACCATGAATTCTCCTGAGTTTTGGACATGACTACTTTGATATAAGAATTTACTCTGAACCCAAAATTTGTGGAGGCATATGCTTGAGCTAAGTCTAGGTAATTGATTGATATGATACATGAAGGTCTAAACTGCTATTTATCTTATTCCTAGCATTACTAAGTTCTGGAGATTTATTTTGAAAACCTAAAATCTTACATGATGAGCTCTTGTATGATAAAGTTTGAATTCCTACCAAAGCCATATAATACATTTAGCGTTAGGAAAACATTTGTGCATTCATGCTGCTTGCTTTACATTGAGTTCAGTCAACCTTTGTTGTATACCTTATGAGAGTCTTGTCATGCTTTTAAAATTAAGATCACTTACGCACTCCACCCACATATGCATTACTCCTATTTTAGGATGTAAGCGCAGTCATTTCCACTTTCATCTAGATCCACCTTAAAAATATTTTTCTCCTACACTAGGAGTAAACACTCAAAATATACCCTATAGGACAGCCCCCATTTAATTGCTCTAAGCTCTTATCATTATCTCTCCAATTATTTATATTCAAAGGATACATGTGGCTATGCAAAAGTATTGAAAAAAAGAGAAGAAGAAAAAGGAGGAGTAAAAGATGGACAAGTATCCAACAATTAAAACAATGGGTACATAGATGCCCGCCTCCCAGATTAATAAAAAAAGAGAGAAAAAAAGAGAAGAGAGAATAAAGATAGCCCATGTTTTCCCGTGAAGAGTTTTAAGTTTTAAAGGAGGGAGTTATCTTCAAAGAGCAAAACTAGAATTAGGATTAGCCACTAAATACCATATATACACCTATCCACCATATTTCCATACACATGCACATCTTGATTTGATTGTATGCCTCGATTCTCTGTAGATCCATTGTTTAACTTTACAATATATGAACTGCAAGTATGTTTATCTTTGTTTTAATGCCATTCCTATAAACTCCACTATAATCCTTAGCTGTAGGAAGGCATGACATTATTAATGCCTCAGTGAGATCCATAAACACCATATATAATAAGAGACTTGAGGGTATCATACAATTAAGCTCTAGTTTTATTTCGAAAACTTATAAAACTCTGGAATATTGGTACTGTGAAGAATTTGAGACATAGTGCTTGACTTGATTGTTTTATCTTTTGATTGCTCAAGACTTATGCAAAAGCTATAAAGCTCCATAGTTAAAGGTAAAATGGGTAAGTTTGAAAGTTAGAGCAGTTGTTGTCTAATCCGGAGGAAAATTTCTGTTTCAAAGCAAGTGTACTTAAAAGAAATGAAAGCATAGCAGCAACTCCTGATCCAAATATTTTAATAATTAGGCTTAGGTTGTTTGCCAAGGGACTGGCAAAAGGTAAGCTTGGGGGAGTTGTTGACGGTGGATAACGTCAATTTTTATTATAACTTTAGACATGAAAAAGCACATGAATACACACTAGTCTAGGGTTTTAACTGATAATTTCCACGAGTTTTGCATATTCTATATTTTCTAGGGATTATTTCAGAAAAGAATCAAAGAGGGATTAGAGTGCATAATTATCACAAAATTTATCCGCATCGGAAAACATCGTCATCAGGCTCAGGAAACATCTAGAAAACACCCGGCAATGGACCCGCTGGAGCCACTGGTGGGGCCGGCCGGCCCCACCCTGGCGCCGGCCGGTGCCCTAGGTCAAGCGGCGGTGCTCCCCTTCTAGAGTCTTCCTCCCACGCTTCCTTGGAAGCCAAGCAAAGCATCCCTACGTCGATTTAAAGTCGGTTTGATCCGACGGTGCACACAACATGAAGACGTGGATCGATGACGTGGCGGTTCCTTACCCACTACTCCACCTCGGCCTATATAATGACGCCCCAAGGCCCTTCCTAGAGGCATTCTACACCCCGGTGCTTCATATTCTCTACATAATTAGGGTTAGGGTCCCTCTAGTTGATCTAGTTCTAGTTCATCTAGTTGTAGCAATTAGGAGAGACTAATTCTTCTAGATCTAGTCTTGTTTAGATTAGTAAGAGAGATAGAGTAGAGGAGTAGAGATTCTGGAGGAGTTCCGGCCTGTCGGTGCTTCTTTGTGGCTGTATTCTTTTGGATTCAGCTCCCTCGCCCGGAGCTGCATTCTGAGGTACTTTTGTATTCATCATTCCGATTCAAGTAAGCAGTTGTTCTTATTTGTTCTTAAGTTCACAGCTCATATTGAGTGCTTTGATCTTGGTCATTACTTGGTTGAAGTAGTATTTTATAGTGTAGGCGTGGTGCCTAGGCTAGGTTTACTTGTGGATGTCCCCTGATTAGCCGGATAGTGGTAGTCCGCGTAGGTGACAGCTGCGTTGGTTCCTCTGTAGTCCACTTCCCGTTGATAGGACTGATAGGCTTATAGGTTCTTGGTAGGAGATTACTCTGTTTCTTCTCTTATTCGGGATACTTGTCCAGTTAGAACAATATTATACAAAGCTTACCGGTTGTCAGAACTAGAGTTCAATAGCTATTTTCTCTTTCTTGATATTATCTAGCCTAATTGTAGGGTTAAGTCTATATACTTTGTCATCATCACAACTGTTTCCTGTGGATACGATATTTAAAACCTCCGGATAAAATGTGATATTGGTATGATATCTATGCGCTTGCGGATAATCTTACTTAAATCTTATTTAAAGGAGTGTAGTTAATTTATACCAACACTCTTGCTAATAAAACAATAGAAAACATTGTTTGGTGTGTATTGAACTTGTTGGCTACTAGGACAGTTTCTGTGGTACCAATATTTTCATGATAATAACAGTGTTTTCTATGAATATGGTCAACATGAAAGTTGTAGCTAACTTTTTATCTTTCTTGTCCTAAAATTTCATGATTTTAGGACTGGTCATTTAGGGGTTATAGAGTTTTGAACCTTGCTGTCCAGTTCTATATATCCTCTGGACAGATCTGAATGTTTAGATTGTTTGACCTCTATTCTTGTAGAATCATGTTTTGGCATTAATAGAATAAGGGTATTACTTTTGTTAATCTTTCCAAAATGTCTTTGATCACTACTTTTGATGGTCTACAGTTCCGGTTATGAGCTTGTAAAACAGAATGGTTGAATCTATCCAGATCTGAACTGAGCTGTCATCTTTGCATTGTTTGCCCTTGCTAGCTATAAAAATTATCAAAGGATGATATTAAGAAAGTTTCAGATAAGTTAATAATCTTTCTTTAGAATTAAGGATCACATTGTTTGGATCTCTAGACCTCTAGTTATGCCTAAAATATCTGCTTACTGCGTTGTTGTCCTAGTTTGTGAAAGAGCTGCTTGATAGTGTTTGTGAACCTTGTTATATTGAATTGCTTTGTGTGTTTGCTAGCCATGTGTGAAACATCATAAATACTAGCTCTTGTTTGTAGAATGCATGTGTGTCTTTGGTGTAGCCATGATCAAAATCTGTTGGGTCCTTGCTACCTTTCTTACAAATCATTATACACCTAAAAGACTTGGCTTTATCCACATGCTTAGTAGCACCTCTTGCATCATAATTGATCTTTGTAATTAGGTCAATGTGTTGCCTTGTTACATAGGAATGCTTTTCATGTGTGTGCTTTGTGCTTAGAATGATTGCTTAAGCTCCCTTGTTTTAGTTTCTCAAGTGCTTGCTTTAAGCTGTCCAGTTTGTGTGGTTGCTTGTTATCTAGGTAGTGCCATAGTAGTCATCTCGTTTGTCCTCGGTGAGCATACGAGTGTTGAATAGCTCATCCTAGAACAACACTCCTGTCATGTTAATCGTATGGTTGTTGTCTCAAGTTAGGTTCTCCAGCTTAGGGACCTTTACCTGTAGACATGGTTGTTAACCTTTGAGTGCTGTGTTGCAAAGACCTGTACCTATGCCCTTGTTCAAAACTTAAGCCCCAGGCCAGACCTTTGTATGTTTGCGTATGATGTTGATGTTCTGCACCCTTTGATGAAGCCTTTGCATAATCGATCAGCCATGTTAAGATCTTGCTAAACGCCAGTCCTTGACCTTGGTTGCTTTTGCTAGTATAGAGACCATACCCAAATCCATGTTGGACCTCTCGGTTGTCTATCCTACTAATGATCAGGTGCAACGCTAATTCCTCGTGGTCTGATCTTGAAATCTTTTGCTTGCGAATCATGTAGTTACATTATCAATCTCAATCTCTGATCGGTATGTCAAGTTTTTATCTTGGAGTTTACTCAATTCATCTCAATGCTCCAAGATCTTTTTATGTCCAACAAACTTTGATTGGAATATTGGCCTTGCCCTTAGAGTTTGATCTCTTCATCTCCAACCTTTCCAAGTCTCAGAAAACTTATCAATCTTGATCTCCTGATCTTGCCTTTTATGGCCGAGTCTCATCTTAATCCCTTATCTAATAGTTCCCTTAGTGGACACAAGGTGTGTGTGGAAATAAAGCAAGAATCTTCTGCTTATCATCTTCGACAATTAATCTATGTTCTCTGGTGTTGTGTTTTGACCTTTGAATCACACCTTTGTTGACTCCAAATCTTATGACTACTCTTGCTAGCTATCCTTCCTCTGATTGATGCTTGTTCTTATGATCAAATTTATTCCATTGAAATTTCCCTTTGGATGTAAGTTCAGTAGTGGTGTTACGATTAGCATTCTACGGTGCTATGATGAGACCGAGAGCCTCCTGTGGGTGGACACACAAGGATGTGCTGCTCGGCACGCACTGGTATCGAGGTTGCTAGTCATAATCCATTGCAAAAATTATACCGTTGAGATATATCCTTGAGATCTTTCCTTGGTTATCTTCTCATATTTTATCAAAAGATCCATATATCTCCAATCCAATTTGTCCTCCATGTGATTTCATGTTGGTTGTAGGCTTAGTAATGAGGTTATGATCAAGAACTAATGGTGCCACAATGAAACTAAGGGCAACCTATGGATTGCAACCACATGGTTACGCTGCTCGGCACGCGTGAGTATCGTGGTTTAAGTCATGATCCATTACAGAACCACACCAATAAGTTGTCCCATTGTGAACTTTCCCTTGGTTGTCCCTCTATTTCATTCTAAGGTCCTCATCAAGCTTAGTGTTGTAGCGCTTCCTTCTGAAGTTGTAAAGAGGATGACCTTTGAAGAGCAAGTCACTGACATAAAACATTAACGAATTGCAAGAGATAATAGACAAAAGACCGATGGACATGTATGTTTCTTTACAAGTCACCCGATGCTGATTCCTTTCTAGTAATTCCCTAGAGTCACTTGAAGGCTACGCATGCAGTTAAACATTAACCCTCTCGTGATGTGACCCCTTTTCTGCTAACTTTGATGGTGATTATCGATGTTGAAATCAACTGAAATTGCTTGATACTGAAGCTAAAGCCTTGGAGCTTTTTAGTGTTGAGGGACAACTAATTAGTTACCAAAAATGAAGGTTGACCTCCAGCTAGGTAATGACTCTTTGGTAGCTATGAAGGCTATGTCTCGTAGAAAAATGTTATAGAAGAGAAATCTATAGACTAGCTAGCAATGCTTGGGTCAGTCTTACTTTCAAAACTTACGGCAAATGTGTCAGCTCCATCTTGGACAATCATGCAGATAGAAGAAGATACTTTACCAACTTAAGGTAGTATTCGGTACTAGTCCCTTATCCTCGAGTGGTCAGGATATGCCAACTATCAACTGCCAGATGGAAGACCATTTGAAAAATGTCAAACAACAGATTTCAAATCTTAGAGCTACTCTCTGGTCCTAAAGGTGAAGCCTCAATGTCAAAAGTAGTTCATTCAGACTAGCTATGATACAGTGCAAGTCAATCAACCTTATCGTATCACTGCACCGTGAAGAAAAATGGTGCGCAATTTTTCTTTGGTGGTTTACTATTTCTCTAGTTGGGTGAATGCTTGCAACCCTTTTTGCCCTCCAAACCTCGTTGTTGTCTTTCTTGGAAATAGGTTTCAATGCTAACTTTTCCTTTAGTAGCTTTTTTGTGTTTTTACCCAAGAGGTTGCATCCGATTCAACGCAAATAACTGTTACCACCTGGACACAAAAGGTTCCTGTAATGAAGGATCGTTGAGAACATTGAAGTCAACAGAGTCAACTATCGCCTTCACCAATTACTCGATAGACCTAGATGCTACAGTGTTGGCATCAGAGAAGGAGAACTGCACATATAGAACCTTATGTAGCTTTCCATCGATTGACATGTGAGTGATGAGCCGTCACTACCAGCGTAGACCCTGTCTTTTGGTTAGTTGGTTTTCACTCCCCTCAGAGAATGTTATCTTATCCTTGATCGAATGGTTTTTGGAAGGTTGTACTTAAGCCATTTAGTAGAGGACTGATGAGGCACGGCCCGATCTTCCAAGAGGTATTGGTAAGTTCGATTGGTGGAGGACTCGATGTTGGCGATCCGGCTTCAAATCAAACACAATTCGAACCCTGCAACTGTTACACCACTGCTCCGTTGGTTATCAACCAAGCACAACTTGATTGACCTCGCCAAGAAGGCTGATCTTGCAAGCGAATCGAAGAACACAAGCAAGAAGGTTTCAATACGCAATCTAAAATTGCAAATATGAATGATGCGAATATCAATTGAGGGTTCAAGAACTCGGTTCCAAAGGACTAATCGACACAGTGGAGAAGGTCAAGAACGGGGGCCCTGGATCACTGCAAAAGGAATTATCTTCACAGTTACAATGAATCAATAAAGTTTCACGATGGAAAACTCAAACTAAACAAAACCCAAGTCTATTTGGTGGTGGCTATGAGGATATAAATGTCCTAGGGTTGGAGGCGCACCAGGGGGGCGCCCACAACATGGGCCACAAGCCCAACTCAATACAAGGCCAAGTTGGCCCAAAAATAGGTGTCGCAGCACCTTTTCGTGGTCACACAGCATGATCCATGAATGTTCTGGAGCTAGGACCAGAACCAAACACACGGCATCATCGTCCCCTTTCCAACGCATATTCACATGCCTCGTTTCGACGTCGTATGAGAGAATTATGATCAAAACACTGATGACGTGTCTGCTGAATCCGAAAGTGACGTGGCTGCTGAGTTGGAGATGAGTTGCAACTTGGAGAAGACCATGGCGTCGGTGTGTCCAGCGTGGCGATGTCCTCATCAAGGACTACTTTTCAAACTTCATAAACTACATGGGTGATTATGATAAGTACCTTTAGGAGGTTACAGTCTAGTGTAAAGTTCGTATGGCATATGCTATGTTCTCTATTGAAGCAGATACTTGTCAGTAATTAGTTCATGAACCAAAATGATCTTCGCATACCAAGGATGTTGTACTGTGATGACTTGGATTCCTCCCAAAGTAACAATGTTTCATAGAAGTCAATGAAGGAAATTCATCAGACAAGAGCTAACTTCTTAGTGATGAGAAAGATCGGAAAATTGTCCTATTGATAAAAATCATTATCATCCTCCTAAGTATGATGAGCATCACCACTTGTTGAATGAGGTAGATAAATAGAGCTACCACTTTGGTGCCTCATTATTGAAACCTCAATACAACTAGTTATGCTTATCGCCCTAATGGAGTTTGAGCAACTATGTGCCTTCGCCTAAGTTGTAAGTAAGTAATACATTTCTCTTCCCTTAAATGCCTTTCGTCCTGAATCTCGGGACGAGATTCCTTTAAGGGGGGAGGGCTGTAACACCCCAGCTGTTAGTCACTAGCTTAGAAATTTGATTGGACTAAGCAAGATATATTAAGTGATGATCTTGATCTCTATCTCACATCCATCTTCATCCATCTTACTTATTGGAGAAGTTCGTGAAGATTGGAATCATAGTCACATGAAATGATAAGCTATATTCTTGTCTAAACGGCTTTGTCAAGTGCACGAGCATACAAAAAGTCAACCAAGTCATGCAACCTTTCTCAAATAACTCTACATTAACTCTATAACAAAAGTCATGAAGGGTTCATATTAAGCAAGTGCTTGAAAAATGCTCCTAAGTGATGATTTGACCGATGTTAACCATTCAAAGCACTTTTTGCATGTGACCATTCAAAAAGTGCAGCTTATGAAAATGAACATTTTCAGACTCCGGTGCTGATTTTAGGACTTGAATATTTTCACCCTTTTCCAATCAAAGTAGTAGAGAATTTTTATAAGGAACAAACTTTGTTTAAGGGCCAAGTTATGAAAATATCCTAATCCAATGATCTAACATGCTCAAAAACTAGGGCTTTGCTTCTTGGCCCAAAATTCAGACTCCACCCAATGCACCTATAGCGTCGCCAGTGCCGCCGACGCCTCAGAGGCCTGCTGATTTTAGGACTTGAATATTTTTAGCCCTCCAAAGTGGATGCCCGACCTCCCTCCTCTTCCTCCTCACTCCTACCGACCGCGTTGTCCTCCTTCACCAGTTTCCAAAACATTTCTCCTCCCCTAAGCAAAAACTTGAGTTGGACCCAAAATAGAAGTTGAAGGTAATTACTTGAGGCAGAACATACCAAGAGATGGGACCAATCCAACTGTGGTTGACAAGGTTTGACATCCGTTTTACGATGCTTATTGCCAAGGAGAGAAGTTTTTGGATCTAGCCTTATTTGATTTGGTCAAAGTCTAGGGGTCCTGATGTAAAGTGCTTGTCTTATTTGATTTCTGTTTTTTACGAGTTTAATTATATCCTAAAAATCATAAAATGATCTAATGACTTTTGGTGCCCTTAATGAGAAGTTAATATTGCATGTTTTAGCCTACTAATGCACTAAGTTTTCTTTGGGAAACACACAAAAAACCTTGCTTCTTGGCCCATGTCCAAATTCGAAATGGAAATTTAATTTTATACAAACTCAGCACCCGGACATGCTTCATCCTCCTACATCCTCCCTCCCCAAGTCATCGCAAATTAAAACGACCACACCAAGAGACCCCGGTTTGATTCCTCGGCTGTCATTCTTTTTCTCCAAAGAAATGAAATTTCATCTCCTTGTCTCCCTTCCCACTCGTGAGTCATGAGTCGTGACTCTTCCTATCCCGTGGCTAGGGTTCTCACCATGCCACCGCTCACCACCCATCTCCGAGGCGGCATGATAGCCCTCGCCGTGCTGCATGCTGGCAGCCCCCTACCTAGGCCGCGCAGCAGCCCTCGCCAAGTTGCATGGTCC
The DNA here is from genome assembly GCA_015844335.1 of Chrysopogon serrulatus. NCBI lineage: Eukaryota > Viridiplantae > Streptophyta > Magnoliopsida > Poales > Poaceae > Chrysopogon > Chrysopogon serrulatus. The sequence continues at coordinate 8,814 of JADLZL010003256.1, read as the reverse complement.
TGCGCCCTCCGCACAAAGTGGATGCCCCGACCCTCCTTACTCCTCTTCCCTCCCTCCTCCATGGCCAGCGTGAGCTCCCTCACCGTCGAGGTCTTCTTTGAGGAGAGCCCGATGTTTCCATCCTTTGCCCGTCGCCTAATAGTGAGTCCCATTCTGACCTATGATTTTTGACTGTGGAACCCTAGAGCTATTCGATTTTGATTTGTAATTCTTGACGACGAATCCGGTCCGTGCCAACACACCAGCGGGGCTTTGGACGCCCAAAGAGGTTGTGGATCAACCTGCAATGCAGCAACAACGTAGCGTAACCGGCAAAACCGATCTAAAGATCGATGGAGCCGATGTGGAGCTCGTTGATGGCCGAATGCACTCCCGAACCACCTCCGGAAGGATCTGTCAGGAGGAAGCACATGGAGATTGCCCTAGGACCAGCAAGGCCGCCTAAGACGCCGACTAAATTCGTGGAGAATCGAGCCAAACAGCAGGGTAGAGGTGAAACCGCCAAAACCTACATTGTAGATGAGTTTTTGACGATTGCGTGTTGGATCCTTCAATCGGCTGTGATCCTCTCATATATATAGAGGGGGTGGTCTTATCCCAATAGGAAACAACTCCAGATCATGATCTTCAAGTTTCCTAACAAAAAACACGTCAAAATCCCGATCAAAAAGAGTTGGAGTCGGGCTGGAACAGGCGAACCGGCTTAGCCGGTTCCCAAACCGGCTAAGCCGGATTTTGCGGGCTTGGCACAGAACCAAATCAAGCAACGGTAGAGAACCCGTCCTAGCCGGGTCCCAAACCGGCCAGGCCGGTTGGGCTGTGGCGCACGAGCAGCAGTGGGCAGCATGCGGCTTGGCCGACCTACACTCCGGCTGAGCCGGTCAGCTAGCTTGGGTGCAGTACAGCAGGTGCAAGTGGCAGGGAGTAGGCTATACAGCTCTAGCTAATCAGGAGTGGCAAGGAGTAGGCTACACAGCTTTAGCTAATCAGGAGTGCAGAACCAAATAGTACTAGCTATACTGTAGTGCCGTGTAAAGCAACAGTGGTGCACAGCTAGCCATTGATGTCAACGTGCAATGCAGTAGTGCAACCTTGCTAGCTTGTAAGTACAGTACCTTGCTAGCTAGTAAGTAGCAGCAGAAGTACCGGCAATGCAGGCAACCGGCTTTTTAAGGATCAGCCAGGCCGATTGGACAAGAGCAACTCTGCTATTCTTCTTTTTCCTTGCTGAAGCTTCCAAATAATATTCTCAATATATTTTTTTTGAATTCATATATTTATCATTTGTCCAAAGAATTAGATTATATTTCCGATCATTTTTTATCGTCAACATGTGCCCCCTGTTTTTAGGTGAAACTTTAGATGAACCTGAAAACAAAATAAAAACTAAATAGCATCGATATCCAACTCATCAGCTATCTCTTAAGGCCATTTTTGTTCTAAAGGCGATACATGTATCGGCCATTGCTTGGAGAGCTCTTAGGCTTCTTGCCAAACACTTGGAAAATATTTTTTTAAATATCTTCCATTAATTGCTCTAGGGAGACATTCACCTTGCAATGTCTCTAGCATATATGAATTTCTGAATATTACTTTGATCACTTTTAACGGACCTTCCCACTAGGCGACCATTTGCCAAACTTGTTGCTCTTCGATCCAAGAGGTAAAATAGTCTTCCACACTAAATCTCCAACTTGAAAAGATTTACTCTTCACTTTTTTGTTGTAAGCCCTTGCAACTCTAGCTTTATCTTTCTCTATCTCTTTCAAAGCTTGAATTCTCTTGTCTGTCTCCTCGTCAATATTATCCATCATAAGATCATAATATATAACAGCAGATAAGTTATTTTGCTTTGCAAGCCTGTATGCATCCAAATTCACCTCGACGGGTAACACGGCCTCTTGACCATATACAAGCTCAAAAGGAGTAACTTTAGTAGCACCATGCCTAGAGATGCGATGAGCCCACAAAGCCTCAGATAAGACCCCATGCCACCTCCTAGGATTGTCCTCAAACTTCTTCTTAATTAACTTGATCAAAGTCGTATTACTCGATTCTGCCTGGCCATTGGCTTGAGCATAATAAGGAGTCGAATTGAGTAACTTAATCTTATACAATTCGGCAAAATCCTTCATTTCTTCATTTCTTTAGACACGAAAGACGTCCATTGATCTGTAGTTAGAGTTTGAGGAATGCCGAATCGATGTATTATATGCTCGGTAATGAACTCAATCACCTCTCTATGTGTCATATTGTTCAAAGGAACCGCTTTAGTCCATGTAGTGAAATAATCTGTAGCAACCAAGACAAAGCGATGTCCACTTGATGATGGTGGATGTATATGGCCAATGAAATCTAGCCCCCAACCTCTGAATGGCCATGATTTGATAATAGGATGCATCAACACAGCAGGGACCAGCTGAATATTATCAAACTGTTGGCACTCCTCACAGCCTTTGTAGTAGCGAAAGCAATCGGCCATCATGGTAGGCCAATAGAAACCAGCTCTACGCAATAACCACTTCATCTTCGGGGCCGATTGATGTGTACCATAAATACCTTCATGAACTTCTCCCATAGCCACTCTCGCTTGATCTAATCCCAAGCACTTAAGCAATAAGTCTTCGGCGGTTCTTCGGTAAAGTTCATCATTGTATAATGTGTATTTGAATGTGCTCCATCGAACACTCTTATCAACTTTAGCACTTGGATCACATAGATATCTCAATATGTGAGTCCTCCAATCACCCAAATTGGTCTCAACATCATTGGAAATCAAATTGGACCAATTTAGGGGCTTCTTAGACGAAGTAACCCTGCTGGCCAGAGGGGAACCGGCTGAGCTGGATGGAGGACCCGGCTGAGCTGGTTCCTGAGTAGGCTGAGCTGACTCTAGAACTGGCTGAGCCGGTTTTAGAGTAGGCTGAGCCGGTTCTACTGTACCTGCACACAAAAACTTAAAATTTTCTTGCATCGGCTTTTCTTGTATATGAAAATTTTGTCCACTGACATCAAAGCTCGATGCTTGTTGAGCTAACATGCTGGCTATATAATTTGCATGCCTCGAAATATGCCGAGTTTGAAATTCAACAAACGTAGCAATAATATCAAGGCATTTGTCACGGCGTTCATTTAGTGATCCTTCTAAACATTGAAACTCACCAGCAATTTGTTGTACCACTAGTAAGGAATCACCATAGGCCATAACATGTTTCACATCCATGGAAGACAACATTATCAAGCCGAACAAGAGAGCCTCATATTCATCTTGATTGTTAGTACAATGAAAATCTAATCGGCTTGATAATTTAATTTCAGCATTGCTAGGAGAAACAAGAACAATGCCAACACCTTGGCCATCTTTACAAACCGATCCATCAAAATAAAGCTTCCATGGAGTAAGAGTGAGGTAATCAATCTCATTTTCTAAATCTATACCATGCTCAACAATAAAATCAGCAAGGACTTGACCTTTCATGGCTCTTAATGGCTCAAAAGTCAAGTCATATTCAATTAGTGTGTATGCCCATTTGCCTATCCTTCCGCTAAGGATTGGCCGATATAACATATGCTTGATTACATCGGCCTGCCAAGCAACTACACATGTACTAGATAGTAAATAATGTCTCATCTTAGCACAAGCATAGTATAATGATAAACATAACTTTTCAATATGGGCATACCTTGTCTCGGATCAAGAAGATGACGACCAATGTAAGCAATCACATATTCTTTACCTTCATCTTCTTGAGTCAAAACAGTCCCGATTACTCTTTCTTCGGTAGCAATATATAATTTGAATGGAACTCCTCTTCTTGGTGCACGTAGAACCGGTGGTGTAGACAAATATTCCTTTATCTTTTCAAAAGCCTCTTGCTGCTTTGCCCCCAAAGCAAATTCAGATTCATCCTTCATCCTCAATATGGGGGTAAAAGGAATAATCTTCCCGGACAAGTTGGCAATAAACCTCCTCAAATAGTTCACCTTTCCTAGAAACTTTTGCAAGTCTTTTTTGCATGTAGGAGGCTGAACTTTCTTGATCTTCTCTATTCGCTTTGGATCAATCTCTATGTCTTTATCATGGATAATGAAGCCCAAAAACTTTCCAGCCGATACACCAAAAGCACACTTGAGTGGATTCATCTTAAGACCATAGTGGCGCATGCTTTCAAAAGCAAGTCACAAATCGGCTAAATGAGAAACTTGAGAAGCCGATTTAACAACTATATCATCAATATAGACTTCCACAATCACACCAAGCAAATCATGGAAGATCAAATTCATAGCACGTTGATAGGTAGCCCCGGCATTCTTTAATCTAAATGTCATCACAACCCACTCAAATAATCCAACAAATCCAGGACATATAAAAGCTATTTTAGAAACATCATCTTCGGCCATAAAGATTTGATTGTAACCAGCATTACTATCAAGAAAACTAAGCATATTATGTCCTAAAGCATCATTAATAAGCATATCGGCTATAGGCATAGGATATTCATCTTTCAAGGTAGCTCTATTGAGATCTCTAAAATCAATGCAAACTCAAATCTTGCCTGAATCCTTCTTTTCAACAGGCACAATATTAGAGACCCAGTCCGCATACCTACATGGACGTATAAAACCCGCTTCCAACAACCGATTAATTTCTTCTTTAATCCGGTCATATATAGCAGAATTGAAGCGTTGGGGATGTTGTTTGTGAGGCCTGAATCCACCCTTAATGGGGAGCCGATGCTCAACTAGCTCTCGACTTAATCCAGGCATCTCTTTGTAGTTCCATGCAAAGTAATCAACATATTCCTTGAGAAGCGTGATTAATTCAGATTTATAATCGGATCCCAAGTTCTTATTAACGAACGTTGGCCGAGGCACAGAACCATCCCCAATGTCAACTTGTTCCAAAGGGTCAGTCGACTAAAACCTTGGCCCAACTTATTGAGCTCATCAAAATCATCAATAGCCTCACATGCATCGTCTGAGAAGCCCGATACTACTCAACACGATGTTTTAACCATTCTAAGTTAGCATCCATTGATAAATTACATGATGGTATTGAGCCGATTATCAATCGGCTTCAATGACATAGGTACAAATCCTTCTTTAGTAACGCTAATGAACTGAAAATCAAAAAGATTTCTACCAGAAAGAGAAGCAATACCATCATGCCCCCCAGCGAAGGAGCATCGGCCGTAGCAACATAGGCCAATGAATCTGCATGCACTACCTCAATCTCATCGCCGATCCATTGAATGAGACACTGATGCAAGCTAGAGGGAATGCACCGATTGGCATGAATCCAATCACGCCCAAGTATCAAGTTATAGCTACCTTGCACGTCGGCGATGAAGAAAGCTGTAGCCAAGGTCTTGCTCCCAACATTGACCTCCATGGAAGCAATGCCTCTAGCTGGAATAGGAGCACCACCTCCAATGCAAGTGATGGTCATATTGGTCTTGATCAACTCCTCATCAATCCCACCAAGCTTCTGGTAAAGCATATATGGCATCAGGTTCACAATAGCTCCGCTGTCCACCAACATACTATGAACTGGTGTGCCATTGATATGGCCCTTCACATGCAGCGGCTTGAGATGGTTGACAGAATCCTCGGGCTTCTAAAATATAGCGCTTTGCGTGGCGAAGTTAAATTCCGCCACCATCGAATCATCCCCAACAATGTAGTAATCTGTAGACAAATAAACAACATTGACCTCCGCTCTTTTTGACGAAGGCTCATAGTCCACCATCTCTTCATCAAGACCCTTCGAAACCTCAATACCCACCAATGCAGCAACGGTGGAGGCAAAGTCATCTGAAGGATTGTCGGAGGCCTCCGGAGCAGTGGGAGTCATCTCAGCCGACTCAGGAGTCGGCCTAGCCGGTTCTGGGCCTCCAGAGCAGCAGTCACATGGGGAGTCAGCTCAGCCGGTTCAGGGACCCGGCTCAGCCGGTTTGGACCCGGCTCAGCCAACTCAGGAACCAGCTCAGCCAACTCAGGAACCGGCTCAGCCGGTTTGGGAACCGGCTTAGCCGACTGAGTAGGCACAAGAACTGAATTTTTGCTTCTTTGAGGGAAAATTGGATGTGTTGAATTAAAGATTTCTTCCCTCATCTTCTCAAGCCTTTCCTTCTTTTGTTGCTTATGCCTTGCTCGCTGCAACTTGCGCCGTTGAGTTTTATCCAAGCCGGGAGGACACCACTTAGGTTAATTGTATTTGGGATCCACCTCGACCTTCTTCTTCTTCTCAACTCTAGCACCATCTTCGAGAGTTCCCTTTTGATTCATTGCTGATATTGACTTCTCAACCATAAATGGCCCAACATGATTAGTAACAGGAGCTTCCATAGCCCCAATTGTGATGGTTGGTGTAGGAGCAACTTTTGATAAGGGAACATCAGGAACTTCTTGCATCTTACTAGGATCTTGCTCAAGCATAGGTGCCTTTCCCGTTTCTTGTGGAGTTACTGTTCTTGATGTGATTAAACGACCTTGATCACCAACGGTAGAGCTTGATTGACCAAAGTTCAATCGACTAAACATGGATGGTTTGACATAAGGTGCAGCAGGCGGAGGATACGGCACCCAAACTCCATACGGCCCCATTGTGGTGTGACAGGTGGTGGAATAGGGGGACCCCAACAAGACACACGAGTAGCAACTCTTTGTGGCAATGATGATGTGGATGCCACAACCAATTGCTTAGCCTTTTCATCTTCTCACTTGGGTGGAGTAGATTCTCTTTTTTTTAACGGCCGATTCTAGGAATCAGACTTTTGCTCCTTATACTTAGCCATCAACCGATCAAAGGTACATTGTTTCTTGACAAACTTGCCCTTGTTTTTCTCCACATTAGTCTTCCAAGTACCTATCTCCAACCGATGTGGAACGAAAGTGCGTAAAACATTGATCTTGGCCAAAGTATCACTGCTGGAACCTTGGGAACCGGCTAAGCCGGCTGGGACACCCGGCTCAGCCGGTTTGGCTGACTCAGAGGAGGTTGACCCGGCTAAGCCGGCTCCTAGAACCAGCTCAGCCGGTTCTACACTGGCTGCTGTTGATGAACCGGCCTGGCTGACTCCCTGAGTCGGCCTAGCCGGCCTCTGCTGTGCCGCTATGCCTTCGTACCATCTTTGCTTGTTCAAATGCTTGATTGATCCAGCAGTAATCCTGAGCTTGTCCTTGCCTTCCACGTCTTTCTCAAGCACCACTATGCGCCTTGAATTCACACTTGCATTCGGTGCTACACGTGATTCGTCGACAATCACATTCTTGACTCGGGCTTTGTCAGCTTGCTCTGGACAAATCAAGATAGCGAGATTTCCTTTCTCAACCACATAGACGGGAAAAGGAGTCTTGTCAACCTACATCTTGGTAAGACTCAATCGTCCCTCACTGAGGGCCGATTGGACCTGTCGACGAAAAATATTGCAATCATTAGTAGCATGAGAAAAAGAGTTATGAAATTTACAATAAGCTCTCCTCTTTAACTCATCAGCTGAAGGCAATGTATAATTAATTTTAAGGTAACCGAATTTCAACAATTCATCAAAGATTCGGTCATATTTAGAGAAATTAAAGGTAAACTTCACTTCCTCATTTCGATTCTTTTGAATCGCCTTAAGAGAAGGGCAAGTAACATGTTTATTCTCTGCTGGCCACCTAATTTCAATGGCCATACACTCTCCACTTTCATCATCCGAACCATCTAAAAAAGCATCAAAAACATGTGTGTTCGAACGATGTGTTCTATAAGTATCACGAGAGTCTTTAAGGCGCGATTCCCAGAAAACGGCCCTCTCAACAAGATGATTGAAGCTAGTAAATTGTACATTCTCTAACTTCTCTCTAATTCTAGAATGTAAACCATTAAAGCATATATCAACAAGATCTCTTTCAAAAATATTTAAGTAAAAGCACTTGTTTTTTATCTCTCTAGCTCTATTAAAAAAGTCTAGGACAGCTTCATCATGCATTTGCCTAACAGCAGTAAGATGTGACAATCTAGTTTCTTGGGTACCGGTGTAAAAATGACTATGAAATTTCTCTTCCAATTTTGCCCAAGAACTAATGCACAAAGGTGGTAAAGATGTAAACCAAGAGAAAGCAGTGCCAATTAAAGATAGAGGAAAATTATGAATTTTCATATACTCTAGATCACTAGCTTCTCCTAATTGAGCAAGATACATACTTACATGCTCCATGGTTGTTTTACTACTACTACCATTAAATTTTTGAAAGTCAAGTACCCTCCAACCATCAGGATTTTTCATATAGTTGATTGCTGAAGGATACGGCTTGGTGTACATATTCTTAGCAGTTTTAAGATGAACACCTAAACTTTCTTTAAGAGACTTAGTAAAATCTTCCCTAAACCGATTCAAAACATCATTAAAATCGGTAGAGGAAAAATTTTGCATCCTCTCAAGCATGGGATTCCTACTAGGAGACTTCGGTGGGTTTGGTAAAATATTACCACCCTCCGAAGCTCTTGATGCTCCATAATCTGTTCGTAATTGAGCCGATTGTTGAACACCACCATTGGCAAAAGAAACCGAAAGACCCGATCTTGATTTGCTAGCATCATTAACAGATGTTTGATTTTTAAAGAAACCTTGAGGCATACCAAATTCAGGTTATTGCAAGTCACCTGATTGATTGGAATCGGTCGTCTTGCTCTCTAATTTGTCTAATCTAGTCTCAAGTAAGCCATATGAATGTTATATAGTTTGTGTAAGAGAAGTATTTTGATCTAACAACATCTTGGCAATATCATCATGCGAAACTAGAACATCATCATACTTAGGAGGATCA
>JADLZL010003255.1:0-79219 GCA_015844335.1 Chrysopogon serrulatus | reverse complement strand
AATTACAAGGCTTCAAGCCACAACTTGATCGACCGATGTAGACTTTGCTTGATTCTAAAAGATGGACAGTTACTTCTCTTCTGAAAGCAGCTTTCCAGAAGCAATTCTTGAATTTTATGGTTGAACATGAAGTCGTTCCTTTCATTCCACGTACACCATGCACCAATTAAGAAAATTTCCATGAAGAAAGGAAACTGAAATTCCTCCTTGGCGTGATATATTTTTTTCATGAACAGAGAGCTCCTCCTCCCAAACGATACCCAAGACAAACCATCTGACCTTGGCGTAAGGACAATCAAAAAATAAGTGCTCCAGGGTCTCTTCAACACCATTCGACAAAGCACACAATTGTAACCATCTTCCAGAAATTTATTCCTTCTCCTCAACATATTCCCGGTGTTTAGTCTATCATTTAGAAGCAGCCAAGCAAAAGAATTTAATCCTTGGAATACATTTGGACTTCCACAACCAGATAACAGACCTATGAGGTTGCAAAGAGGAGAAATGATATTGATAGAATTTACCGGAGGTATACCTCCGTGATCCCCAAATGAAAAACCGGATATCATTTGCTTCAGAACAACCGGCCGCAGCTTGCAAAAGAAACTCTTGGAGTAATAAAAATTCATTATATGCCGACCTGGACATGGGGATCCTAAAGCAACTTAAAGTCTCCTCAGTACTTCTTAACTTCCAAAGAGAAATCTTTTGGTCTTTGGCATAGGAGAACAGATTAGGGAACACCTGGGAGTGAAGCTTGCCATCTATGATATCGTCCCAAAAACTAACTGTGTCACCTCTATTTGGGATACAAGTTGCAACCCCTCTGTACTGGACATGCAGTCTTAAAATGTCCTTCCACCAGAATGAACCTTTTTCTCTTGCAAGGTGTGGAACACTATCTCTATAATATCTATTTTGAATAAGCCTTACCCACTGTATATCTTCCTTTCTATAGAACTTATCAAGCTGCTTTAGAAGAAGAGCATTATTCTGTAGAGACAAGTTAATAACCCCCAATCCACCTTTGCTTTTTGGACATCTGACTAACTCCCAAGCAGCTAGGTTATAGCCTTTCTTTCTGAAATCACTGCCCCTCCACAGGCAATTTTTTCTATGCTTATCAATGATATCAATGACAGTGACTGGCAACTTGAGAGAGCACATAAAGTATGTAGGCAGGGATGAGATAACTGAGTTGACCAATTGCAACCTTCCAGCATATGACAGGAATTGGGAGCTAGCAGATAATCTCCTCTCAATTCTACAGATAAGAGGCGCATAATCTTTTACCTGTGGCTTAGTGAGACCCATGGGTAAACCAAGATATGTAAAGGGAAAAGAGCCTACAACACAACCAAAGGCATTCGCAAGAGTAACAGCTTTCTCAGAGTCAATATTAATGGGAACCAAACAGGATTTGTGGTAGTTAACCTTCAGGCCACTAGAGAGGGCAAACAATTGAAGAATTTCCTTTAGATGCAGCAGTTGAGATTCACATCCTTGCATAATCAGAATAGTATCATCTGCGTATTGAACAATAGGGAAGGGGCTATCTTGGTTTTGAGGAAAGGGGAGTTGAAAGTGACCTTGCTCATATTCATAATTTATCACACTCTGAAGGAGATCAGCAGCAATGGCGAAAAGTAGAGGGGACAAAGGGTCCCCTTGCCTGACCCCCCTTTTACATTTGAAATCCTTACCAGCCACCCCATTAAGCAGCACCGAGGAAGTAGCAGATGAGAGAATATCCTCAATCCATTTAATCCATCTGAATGGAAAGCCTTTGGCCCTGAGCATCTCAACAATAGCAGTATGTTCCACCAAATCAAATGCTTTCTCAAAGTCTAATTTGAGAATGATGATTTCCCTCCTTGAATGATGACATTGATGTAGGAATTCAAATGCCCAACCCAAACAGTCCTGGATAGATCTTCCTTTTATAAACCCATATTGATTGGAGTGCACAATTCTCAAGGCAATCTTCTGGAGTCTATTTGCTAATAATTTGGTAACAATCTTGAGAGAAGAATTCAGCAGTGAGATGGGCCTAAAATCATTGACATTCTCAGGATTATCCTTTTTTGGAACCAGAGTGATATAGGAATAGTTGATACTCTTAAGGTCAGCTTGGTGAGAGAAGAAATCCATGCAGAGTTTATATATGTCTTCTTTGATAAGGGGCCAGGCTTTTTTGAAAAAGAGACTATTAAATCCATCTGGGCCAGGTGCTTTGTCATTAGGGAGATCAAGAATAACTGAATCAACTTCATCTTTGGTGAAAGGTGAGCACAGACTTTCCAACTCACTCTCCTGTTGGATGATCTGCTGGAGGTCAAACTGCATAGAAATGCCAACTGTGGTGCCCAGCCTTTTCCTGAATTCTTGATAGAAAAGTGCACTCTTCTCATTGTGGTCAGAGACCATTCTGCCATTCTCATTAGTTACCTGACAGATAACATTTTTCCTGAATCTCTCAGTTGCCATGGCATGGAAAAATTTGGAATTCTCATCTCCAAACTGCACAAACCTCTGGGTGTACCTTTGTTTCCAGTAAGCATTTTGCATAGAGAGCAGATTCTTGATGTGGGCTTTAATAACATTTCTAAAAATAGCTTCCTGAGAATGCAAATTTCTGATCTCTTCAAGTTTGTCAAAGAAGGCAATTGTAAGATTGCAGTTGCCAATCAGTTTGGAGAGGCTGGAGAAACCTTTTGCCCAGTTCTTTAATACTCTTCTAAGAAGCTTGAACTTAGCACTGATAATCTGAGCACTATCAAAACATCTGGTCGGGGTAAGCCAAGCATGTGAAATTTGATCCATACATCCAGGATGATTAAACCAGAAATTTTCAAATCTAAATAGATTCGCCTTGGGGATGTTAGTACCAATCTGGACTTTGCAGGGGATGTGGTCAGAGGTGGTTCTAGCTAGAGGTAGCACCATAGAAAGAGGGTATTGATTTGTCCAAGCTACTGAAGTAAAAAACCAATCCACCTGTTCCAGAAGAGGAGGGTCTTGCATGTTACTCCAGGTGTAACTTCTGCCCTTAATTGGTAACTCAATAAGGCCCAGACGACTTATGATACTATTAAATACAATAGTGTCATTGAAATTGCCTCCTGGCCTGTTTCTATTATCATCAGACCTATAGAAATTGAAATCCCCTATGAGCAGCCAAAGATCATCATCTCCAATGTCAAGATTGTAGAGCCAATTAACAAAATTATCTCTAGCAGGCTGTCTGCAAGGCCCATAGACCACAACAAGGGTCCAAGAGCAAAGATTGTGAGCAGACTTGACAAAAAGCTTGATAGCAAATTGATGCTTTTCCAATGTGCTAACAGAGAAATAGGAAGAGGCCCAACAAACTAAAATACCCCCTGAAGCACCCACAGAGGGACAAAAATCAAACTTGTCAAATCTTTTGGGGGCAAACTTGCGAATAAATCTTAAATCAAAAGATTCCCTTTTGGTTTCTTGTAAGCAAAATATATTGGCATTGCTCTCATCAATCTTATTTCTAATTGGATCCCATTTTTCACTATCATTCACACCACGAATATTCCAGCAAAGAACATTCCAAGCACGACTATTCATTATATAACTTGATAGAAAGATAGCGGTTATCAATGGGGCACAACCACCATTTGGATACATCAAGGAACATGCAACTGACAGAAGGACACAACCAGAACACTGACACAGGGTGACATACTGAAAGAGGGTGACGCAAGAGACACATAGAAAAGAGAACAAAATATAAGACAAGAGCCCACCGACAACAACTAAAAGTTTGAGACTTCGACATTATTCACTCTTCTGGAGTTGGGTTGAAAGTGGCAATCGTCAACTCCTCAGGAGGGACGCCACAGAAGTCAATGCCAAGACTAATCAATGGAATGGCCTGGATGGGTTCCACCTCAACATCTTCCATCTCTTTGTCCAAGCTTCTACTGACGATGGCAGATTTCAAGTCCTCCACAGTGGAGTAGTGGACAGACTTCTTTGCTTCTCCCTTCTTCTTCCTTGGTTCTCCATCAAGCTGAATGTGCTTCATGGTTTTATCCTTTCTGAACCTTGAGCATCTCCTAACCTGATCATCCACAATGGGAGTTTTGCCTCTCTCTTTTCTCTTCTTTGCTCCTGAACTAGGAGTAGAGACCCCTATCTCCAAACTTTCACCTTCTAAGGAAATGTTATCAGTGCTAAAATCGTCCACCATTTCAACAGAGTCCTCCATCATCTCAAAGTTGGTGAAGTCATGATTAGCATCCATGGAGAGATTATTCAGATATTCCCCATCAACAATGTTGTTGACTAACTCATCATTAAACTTAAGTCCCAGCCCAGCAGGCCTGCTGTTATGAGTGGGATGCAAATTTTCCAAGATCTGCTGCACAGCAAACTCCTGGTCATAGACCATAATTTCCTTGCTAGGCTGAGAGATCACAGAGTTCTGAATTCTAGCAGCAGTCTCTTCATTATTAATCAACTGCATCCTAGGTCTCTTGTAGCCAGATGAAGAGGAGGCTTCTGCATTATTGCCCCAACGAGGGTTGTCAGCTCTGAAACTCCAAATGTCCATTGCAGGAACATTTAACTGAATATTCCACCATCTAGCAGGCAGAGGGTTCTTCATTGGGAGAAGACTTTGGACCTTCTGAGACAAGGATGCCAATTCTTCCAACAGCATAACCACCGAAGGAGCTGGGCCAAACCCCTGATGCAAACCAAGCATATTAGCCAACTGCCTAATCTGATAGTCACTGTCAAATTTCTGAAATCCAAAGCTGGAAGTGACAAGAGTTCTGTCATCCGCGGTCCTGTCAGCTGACACAGCAGGAACAGGGAGCTCAAGAGTAATAGGAGTACCCTGAGCCCTAAAGAAAGAGTCAGCATCGCTGCTCACTGTTACAGTGTGCTGGGGTTGATCAGGATGTTGCAAGATACCATTTGCCACAGCATTTGCAACTGCAATATCTGCAAGGTTGTTGACATTTACAAGCTCATTCTCATCAACTAATTCTCCTTCCTGTTGCAGCCATTGCCCCAAACCAGCTAGATTGTCCTGAAGAGGTGGGGGTGGCATTTCCCAGCCCTGATCCACATTGTCCTGATTGACCTGATTGAGGTCTCCAACATCCTCAAAGAATCCTGGGAATTGATTTTCTTGACCATGATTCTCATTCAAGAAGTGCCCATTCACCGGATGAGGATTACCATTTGGGGGGATTTGATCTTCATCCCCAGGCTGAATATCAGTCTGCTGACTGCTCAGCACAAAAACAGGAACAGACCAGGACGACCCATTGTCTCCGAGTAGTGAGATGCGTGCCTGGCAATGCATATATATTAAAGACTTTGTTCGGAGAGGAATTTGCCAGAGCTATCAATGGAAGATTTCTTAAGAAATATTACCCCAGTGTCGAAGTTGGTTCATGAAAAAGAGTTTGGAATCAAACATAGCCGATGAGAAAACATCGCCTTTAGCTCAAAAATTATGAAACTAAAAATAGCCGATACAGTTCGTATCGCCTTTAGTACAAAAATGTCCACGTATAACCGAATGGACTACCGAGAGAGGTGACTTTAGCATTCTGTCTGATTGATTTGGGAAGAGAGGTGAAGAGACGGCGATGAAAATGCTTGACTAAAGATGACGATGAAGGCCAAAGGAGGGTCTTATTTATAGGCCAAAATGGGAGGTCGTGGCGTATATCTCGGAGTATCCCAAGCGACGGAATAGGGTTTCTCCCTTCTGGGCCGTTACCGGACTAGGCCGGGTTCGGCTAAATCAAAAAATCAGCGTTTCAAAGGGAATCGGCTATTCTCCTGATCGGGAAGCTAAAAGCAATTGGCTATATTATCAGTCAAACAGAGATGTAAAAGCCAAAGGATGAAAAGGAATGCAATTGCTCGTAAATACAAGTATACTACATTTGGATGTATTACAAGGCGATGCTTTACTCGCCCAGAACAGTTTGATTGCATCTATGGCTTTCATCCTGATTCGGCTAACCTCATCTAGCGCCTTCTTGTCATCATCTTCTTAACCCCGAATCTTGGTGAGCTTTGTTACGTCTGCTTTGGTTCTCTTTGATGACGGATGTTATCTTTGTTTTGGCTGCATCTATGGAGTTCGGCAGGGTTGGCGATTTTATCCTTATGAGACTGGATTTTTTATTTAGTTGAGCCAATTGAGATTCCAAATTGGCCTTTTCCTCCTCCATGGCTTCCATTCGGGCTCCAAAGTTACCAAGGATTGTTTAGCGGCCTGAATCTGGGAATGCGCTTCTTTGGCTTGTTGTTTCTTCATCGATTGTCATTCTCGCAAAGCAGCTCTGAGGCTATGTTCTTGTTTGCCCTCCCGACCTTACCAAGATGGTCATCAAGATGAGTTGCAGATTCTAGCAGAACCCTGAGAGTTGGGGGATTTCTTGGTCAATGAGCTCAACAAGGTCCCTTATCTAATCTGCATCTTGGACCAGGATATTTATGTCCTTGGCCAGCAGGAGAGCTATTTTCTTTAGCCGAGCTTGATTTTCTGCTGATAACCTCTGCTGAGATGTAGCTTCTTCACCTCTCTCATTGATATACTCCTCAACAGTGAAGGAGTAGCTGACAGTCGGCTTGATATTATCCTTAAGAAAAAAAATTGTTAGCCAATTGATCAAGTTTACTAAAGAATTCAGTGGGGCAAAGCATTACCTTTTGAACAGAATCTTCCTCAGTTTGAATTCTGCCCTGGCTTATTGGAGGGCTTAGCTGGATGCCCAAAGATGATGAACTTGAAACATGATGAGGGGAGGGTTCTTCTGCCATACTGTCCAAGAGTTGATCTGTTTCTAAGAATACAAAGCAGCAGGGTGTGAGTACTATTGAATGCATCTAGTGCAAGGAAAGAGGTAATCAACTGAGAGAATAGTACCAATGTGGCCAGTAACTTCCTGGATTTCTACATCTCCAGTAGAGGCCTGAGGAGAAATCTCAATGATTGTTGGAGCATTGGCTGATCTTGAAAGTTTAACCTGTGGCTGCAAGCATAGGAAATAAGTACAAAATTATTGCTAAAAAAATAAGGACTGACAAGAGTATACCTTAGGAGACAGTTTGGCTTTCTTAGATCTTGTTTTCCTGGGCACAGTGACATCCTTGCTTGATTCAGCAGTAGCTTTCCTTTTGTGTTCTCCTCTTGAAGGTGCTGTATCCAAGGCTGCAGGGATTTTCATGAAGGCTGCCAAAGTTGGAGCATTGAACCCCAAAGCAGGATTGGGTCCTGCCTGATAATATTGGGCCACTTGGGAAGGAGGAATAGGCTCAACATCCTGTGAATGATAAAAAATTAAAATCAGGAATAAACCCAATAGCAAGGAGAATTATGGGTACAAGAAAATTACCTAACTGTCAGAAGCAAACTGAGCTTGCAGGTCTTGGCATAGAGGATGCACTGGTATGTTGAAAATGTGGGCACGCCACTCTTGCCACCAGGAAACAAACAGAGGATGGACAACATCTATTAGTCCAAGAGGAGAAGGCTCATATGCTGGTAGCTCCCATCCAAGCTCAAAAACCTTCTTGGCCTCTATGTCATCTCCTATCTTCTCCCTGGGCCTTATAGTTTTGGAGAAGAACAGTCTTAGGGGCAGCTGACCACATCCTAATTGTCTGGCTACTATGTTTAGGTTATAGAATTCATAAGTGGGGTTCAGCATTCTCCCATGATGAAATTCAGCTGGCAAGGTGCAAGGTTTGATGAAAGAATTGAAAATCTCTATAGACATTTGGTCTGAGCAGCCAGTTTCATAGCTAAACTTGCAAGGGAAAGTCAAATTTTCATTTTTCCTATAAGGGAGCCAGATCACATTGTCAAAACCTTTGAAGAATAGCTTGAAAAGATGGCCAATATCTATATCAATGATGATAGAAGATGCTGCCTCCCCATATGTCTGACAAGCCTTCTTTTTCATTGTACCATCTTCGGCATAATTAACTGAAGGGAAGCCCAGATCATGGAGGTCCACAGAGACTATTTGATGCATGTACAGCTGCAGCCACATCTGAACCAACCACCAGGGGCCATTTACACAGTGAATTTCTCCATGATGGCGCATCTAGACAGTGATCTGATGCATCATGTGATAAACAGCCCCCAAGAGATACTTGCCCAGGGGGATCAAAGTGCCTGAAGCCAGCTCCTCAGCCATCACCATGTGATTCAGAGTTGGCTCATTAGATTTGCCGCAGAAGATAAATCTGCTCAGCCACATATTCATGAAAGCTTTGTACTCTTTATCAGACACAGCACCAGTTGACATGTAAGTTTGGATATATTTTATCCATCCACCTCCTGACTTAACTGCCTTTTGGTTGCTGTTGCTCTTGTACTTGGAGGGGTACACTGGGGCTGTCACATTTAGGCCGGTCATCATAAAAATGTCAGCCAAGGTAAAAGACATTGGACCATGACCGAAGATGAAGGCATTGGCAGCATCGGACCCGAAGTGAGTGGTCAGCTTGTCAAGAGGAGTCGTTCCTAGGTGTCTCGACAAAGATAACTCCAAGCAATGCTTTGAATATCTTGAGATTCCCAAAGGATCTTTGCTCTTATTTAGAATCCTCCGGTACCAATCTCGCCATCCGGCGATTGGGGAAACGCCAAGTTTTGAAGGTGTTCGGCCACGATTCGGGCGTGACTCGGATTTGAAAAGAATCCTCAGAGTCTCCTTCTCAACGAACTCAATCGGGTTGAGATCTCCCATCGGACCAAGGAAGTAAGAATCGGGGTTCGCTGCATAGGGAATCAAGATCTCATCCTTGTATTCCTTCGGAGAACGATACAACAGGAAGAGAAGTGAGTCGAAAAGAAACAAAAGATCGATTTGAAAGTTGCCGAACACATGAGAGGAACGAAAAATTATCTCTGAAACTCCGTCCCGGGTCGCCATTGAGGATTTGAGTGGATTTGAATCTAGATCAGAGAATTCAGACTTCGAGTGGCGGCTGTGAGTTTGAACAGTGTTGACCTAAACGAGAAAAGAGTTTGTGGTCAATTTCGGAATAAAATCACTTTTATCTCGAAATTGAGGGGGCATGTGTTAACACCAGATTTTGGTAAAGACCGAGAAGATGACAGGTGGGCCAGTACATGGCAGGCTTGCGAGAGGCAAGTATTCGAAGCATTCGGTAAGCACACATGCGGGTGGTTATTCCCCGGCGATTCGGCAAGTATCCATGCGGTCGGTGACTGGGTGATTCGGCAAGCGATCGTGCGGTCGGCTATCTTTGAAGGCGGTGGCTCCATTCGGGAAAGAAAAAGGTGGCAAGCAAAAGCCGATTAGAAGGAAAGAACTGCGTGATAATAAAGGACTCCGAAAAGGATTAGAGCCAAGATCGTCGTACTTTTTAAAGTTTTCCTTAATATTTTGTAATCGTAATCTTTTTAGGACTCGTGTCCTGTCCAGGGTATAAATATAAACCCTCGACCATTATAAAAAGAGTTCACAACCAAATCAATACAATCGGCCCCGTGCCAAGTTTTCGAGTCCTTTGTCGTGTCGTCGAGTTCTTCGAGAGGAGCCATCGATCCGTCGACCTCCGTAAGTTCCGACAACCTTGCTATCATGTCTATTATCATGCGGTGGATTTAGATGTTGATGCAAGTAGTCTTGTTTGTCTCGACCGGATGGCCGTGCGGCAAGCGTGCCGCTTGATAATCAAGAGGTCTTTGCTTATGCTTTGCTTATCTCGACCGGATGGCCGTATGGCGGCGCGTTTGCTTGATAGCTTAGCGAAGCAAGATAGTTATCGGCTCTATTAGATTTGGCAAGGTCCGATAGATTCATTAAGTTATCATGTTTTGCATGTTTTTAATTACTTGTAACACTCTTTTGCCCAATCTAGATTGATTAGGCTCGGCTTCTTACTTTTATAGATCTATTTGTTCTCTAATGTTTTATTCTTATATTATCATGAAAGATAGATCATATGCTTACATAGCCGAGTTAGATCAATCTAGATTGTTACATGTTGCGGGTTCTTACATGTTAGAAGCGTTTAAATCTTGATAGGATTGAGTGTCGTGCGGCGGATACAAGTTCTTGATGGGTTTGCTCGTGATAGCTTGTTTGTTCCTTCTTCATGGATCCCGAGTCGGCTGACTTGCCGAGCTTGGTTATGCTTCAACTCATAATCGACTTTCACTTGTTCAAACATGTCTTCTCATGCAAGCGTGTTTGGCAATCAATGCTTTACGTGTCTTTTATCTTTATATTAGCCGAATGAATCATAAGTATGATTGGCAGACAGCTTCTATAGCTGTATGTCGTCGTAAGTGGCTTCAGGGCCGTATATACGAAACTGTCTGGTCTCACCCAAAGATGTTCCGATTTTGTATTTAATAATCTTTTGTCCCTTGTTAGTTTTCAGGTCAAACTGACCGGCACGCTTTCGGATCTTCAAACCGCCCGGTCACCCAATTGAAGCCACGCTTTTCAGCTTGCTGTGTGTGAGGCACAGTACGTCACGTTTTGTGTCAACACACTCAATACGAGCTAAGATCCCGTAAACAAAGTAAAGTAAGAACAAAACTTTGTTAAATAGAAGACTTAGAGTTACCAACTGAAGAACTTGAAACTGAACTGTCTCCGTAGAGGTACAAAGTTGAGGAAGATCCGACAAGCCGGCTCCTCTTCTACTTCTTCCTCTCCTCTCTCCCTATTTTCTAATTACAAGAGCTTTAATTGAGCTAGGGCTTCTAGCTCTCCAAATGAATTGATAGAATGAATTAGGGTTTTTTTGGGGGAGTCTGGCCCTATATTTATAGTCCGGTGGGATGCACGACAGCCGTTTGATCAAACCGACTTAAGGTACGGTGGATATTGACCCTCAAAGGCAGTGGAGAAAGCTTCCAGAAGAGTGTAGGAGATTCTTTTGGGGGGAGGCCGCCCGGCATCGCTCCCCAGGCCGGCCGGCCCCACCTCAAGGCCGCTTGCGCTCCGCTTCGTTCTAGTGTTTTCTAGATCCTTCCTGAGTCCAATGTGCGGGGTTTCGTTGGCGTCAGTTTCGTTACTCCGTTTGATAGTTAGGCCCTTTTCCGTGATTTTCTGGAACAATCCCTGCAAAATAATAATTCACCAAACCTCATGGAATTTGTCAGATAAAACCCTATACTTCTCTATTTGCAAGTGTATTGACCATTTATCATGTTTATTGCACTATTAAATGTTCACGTTATCCACCGTCAATAGCCCTGACCCTAGGGAGGCAGACGAGCCACTCCACCATTGTCCTTTTTTCGTTTTCCACACGGCACGCCCATACATCCTTCTTATAAGGCCATTCCCTCCCTTCATCTATAAAAGGGAGGGCGAGCCATTTCACGAGATAAGGTCGAACCAATAGCAAAAGCCACCGAAAACACACCACGCACACGCCACGATATTGGCACCTCGCTCAATCAGAGACTTGGGAGCCCCTCCCTCTCTCGAACCGGTTGTAACCCCTACTACGAACCGCCGCTAAGTAACATGATCCTTTCGAACTAGACGTAGGGCCTTACGCCCGAACCAGTATACTTCTCGTGTCCTCTTAGCGAACCATCCGGGCATAAACACGCATCTATAAATTTACTAGTTGGTGCTTTTACGAAACACCGACAGTTAGCGCGACAGGTAGGGGCCTTGCGCGTTTCGTCTCTAAAACCCAAAGATCCGGATGGCCAAATCCAATGATCTTTAGTTCCCTCCGGGCACCCATGTCCGGTGTGGGAATCTTGACTTCATCAGCGTCAGGGTGGACTACGACATGATGCTCCTCCCCCAACACCAATGTCGACGCCATCTCCGCGTCGTTCGCCAACTTGCGCCTCTACGACAGCAGCCCGGCCCGGCATGACAACACCAGCAGGTCAGCTCGCTCCGGCGCGCAATGCAGGAGGAAGGGCCGTTGCAAGGATAAGGACACTCGCCGTCAACGATCACGGCCCAAGGGGGGGAGCTTCGGCGGTTCTCCGGACACACCCACGCCCAAAGACCACCACGGTCACCACCAGACCTGGTCCGAGGAACGACGACAATCAATCTCCACGGCATCCGCGGCGTCCCGGACGGCGATGAGGAGTTCCAGGATCCGGAAGCGCTACTCCACTTCCTCGGCATCTGCGACTACCTCCTCAGCGACTACGGCAGTGATGACAACGACGGCTACGAACTCACCTGGCCATAATTTCGGCCACGATCGGTAGACCCGTGAACTCGCCTCTCGGCTAAATTCTCGCGCACGTTACAATTACTCCGCATTACTCGCTTTGTGTAATGATTAAATTTCTGTATTAATTTTGTACCACGAGATTGTACTTAATTACGAAAATGCAACTCATATGTAACAAGGTCCAAAAATAGGATCGGGGTTCGCGGGCCTACCCGCGAAGGGATCACGGCTGCCCCGGACCGACGGAGTGAGGGGCGACCGAGAAAGAAGCCCACCGGCGGCCTAATTTCCCGAGCACGCGAAGTGATTAGGGCTTTCTCGGGCCGTGTTCGAGTCCAAGTTGATCTCGATTCGAAATTTTTTTTGCGAAAAAGGCATCGAGCCCATGAGCCCACGGACGGCTTGGGAAAAGTACGAATCAGCTACCTAGATTTATGAGGCTGGTCACACCACGCGCCGCAAAGGCCGGGAACCTGGGCCTCACTTGAACTACCCGCTAGCAACTCGTCGGGCACTGCGCCTCGACCCAACCGATGGGATGGCACAGCGTTGCCCACGTCCTCTGACCCCACTAAAGGGTCACGTGGGGAGAAGACTCGACCCCAGACCAGGCCCGTGCGAACGCGAGGGCGCCGGGGGCTCGAGGGCAGAAATGTCCGAAACGCCAAACTAAAATAAACCATAGGGGCGAACGCGTACGACCCCCCGCGCCCCTGGGAAATGTGCGCGCGATCACGACCCCGAAGCAAACGAACTAGTCCAACCCCTCAGCTCGCGAGGGGTCGATTTCCCGAACGTACCATTCGCGCTTACTCGTTCTCGCACGATCGTTTTTACGACTTCTTTCTCGATGTTTTAAGTTATTCGTGATTAAGAGAATGAGAAGTGGACAACTAACAAAAGACTTTATTAATTCTTCCCCCTTTTTTGCATTACATGAGGTTTTTCAGGGAAAATAGGGGGGATGAGATCGCCGACCCCCAGCCTCTGACTCCCCCCGCGAAGAGCCGATCCACCGGGGAGAGCTCCACCGACCCCGCCGCCTCCTCATACTCCGGGAGCATGTCGGGCGTAGTCCTCCGGGGACTCGTCGATAGGGAAGCCGGTGACGCCGGTCATGTCGACGTCGGTGTGCGCCTCCGCCATCGCCAGCCAGCGACGACCGCGCCCCGGGCGGATCGCGCCAAGCACCATCGACGCATTGACGCTGACTGCGCGCATCTCAAGGCGCCATAAGCATGTTGCCGGCGGCGCGTGGACGAGGTTGGCGAGCTCGGTCCTCGGCGACCGCCATCGCCTCCATCTCCGCCATGGCCTCTGCGGGAACGCAAGGAAACGTCAAGGCAGAGAGGAGTAGAAGAAGAAACGAGACAAAGAAGCAAACAAAAAGACCCTCACCGGGCGCAGGCATCGGTCCGCCTCTTCCGCTGGCGGGCGACGCGGGGTTTTCATCCTGAGCACCACCACCACCGCCTCAAGGGCGGCGATGTGCTCGAGGGCGACCCCGGAAGCGGAGGGGCCGACGGCCTCGCCACCGCCGGAGAGGCAAAAGCGGCACGGGCGCCGCCCGGAGCGGACGGCCCGGCCGCCGCCCGGAGAGCCGGTGACGTAGCCCGCTGACGAAATCCAGCAGGTCTGAGACGCCGGCCTCCCAGCGTATCTCCGGCCCCGCACATTGCGAGCCGGAGACCCGACGGACTCCTCGAACCTGGCCCTCCTCGCCGGCACCCTCCATCTCAGCGACAAAGCAAAGGGAGAAGCGGGGAAGAAGAAGAAGAGTGGGGAGACAAGGGTGAGGCAGGCAGCGTACAGGGGTGAAGAGAGGTTGTGCACCATGACCCCTTTTATAGGGGTCGTGGAGACCCCAAGGGCCGCTGCGACCGAGCTGCGGGAAGGTCACTCACCTTCCCGCCCGACGCCCCGCCTTCTCGCCGCCTGCTGTATTAATTCCCACGCCAGACCCGAGGCAACGACGCTGTGAACGCACCTCCCCGGATAAGTCTCGGCGCGGTCTCCAAAGCCCGTCAGGCCGACGCGACCCCTCGGTTCCCCGACGGTCCAAGACGCCATTATTGCGGGGGGCAAACCGCCCAGCAACGCGTCTAAAACCGACGCACCCCACTACCCCGAAGGAGCACGATTCAGTCTCTGCGGACGTGGCCCACGTCCCCAGAGACTCGGGGGCTACACCCGGCGGGTGCGCTCGCGCGCACCCACTGGAGAAACCGCAACGACCCTTCGTCTTCAAGTCCATGCAGGCATGGGCCCACCCCTGCAAGGACCGAGGGGCTACTGTCGGGGGCCAAACAACCGGCCTGTTGGGCCCCCGGCTAAATAAAATTAAGCGAGCCATTTGCGGCCCATGACCGGCCTACGAAAGCCGGACCAGGTGGGCCGACGCTCCAACGGCCTGCGGAAGGGCTGCGGCAGAAGCCCACGGTGAATCAGGCGCGCTGGCACGACCCCCAGGGGCACGCGGCTTGCACGACCCTCGCCGACCAGAAGGCCTCCCGGTCGAGACCCGGAGGGGCGCGGCTCGCCGACGACCCCGCCCAGCGTCTTCGCGAAGAAGTCACAAGGCTTGCGCTTCCACGCGTGAGCCACGACCTCGCTGCCGCCAGGACCGGGTCAAACCATACCTTCCCGTCTACACCCGCGCAGGCATGGGAAGGGAGCACCTTGACCGCCTGCGTGCGGCGGTCGCGGGCATGAAAGCGGATGCCCGCCGCGCGCTGGTCGGTCGAAAGCGGGCGTGGTTCGACTCCTTGACCGCCTGTTAATCGGAGGCGGGCGTGGCCCGATGTCTAATCACCCTCCCGATTGACAGTCCGGACGGCCCGTCCATCACAACCCACTCTCGTACCGTATGACGTCATTAACTCCAGGATAATACTCCAAATGCTCTAATCAACTGTTCAGCCTCTCCGTCCACTGTTAAGGCATGGGCAGACACTTCGGCGACGTGACCTCACCGGCGACCAACGCGTGCGACGCAAGGAAGAAGGACGCCCCGACCCCAGGGAGGCAGACGAGCCACTCCACCATTGTTCTTTTTTCTTTTTTCACACGGCACGCCCATACTTCCTTCTTGTAAGGCCGTTCCCTCCCTTCATATATAAAAGGGAGGGCGAGCCATTTCACGAGATAAGCTCGAACCAATAGCAAAAGCCACAAAAAACACACCACGCACATGCCACGATATTGGCACCTCGCTCAATCAGAGACTTAGGAGCCCCTCCCTCTCTCGAACCGGTTGTAACCCCTACTACGAACCACCGCTAAGTAACACGATCCTTTCGAACTGGACGTAGGGCCTCATGCCCGAACCAGTATACTTCCCGTGTCCTGTTAACGAACCATCCGGGCATAAACGCGCATCTATAAATTCACTAGTTGGTGCTTTTACGAAACACCGACAACTGTGATGTCTCTGTAAGTATCGATCCTGGAGGAATCATGGTTTATCGAGGTTCACCCGATGGAACATTTTAAGTTATATGGTGTAGAATCATAGCCGACAGAGGTCTTAGGGACAATATCAGGTGCTTGTGGGCCATATAATTTAGAAGGTTCTGCCACACTATTTTACCTAGAGTGATTTCGGGGTAGTCCAATGATGGCCTGTATTGTGTGTTGGTGAAACTTATGCCCACCATTCTCTCATCTCCAAAGTAGTCTGCTGCTTGCAGCGCGCCATCCCACATGTTAACAGCAAGAACAAACGCTTTGTCGTCTAGGTGGTTGACCTTGGCCATGACGTAGACCACATCATCTCATCCAATCTCAGCGTGGGATAGCCTATGTGCAGCTACTGCAATGGTGGCAGAGAAGCAGCAACTTGCCCCCAACAACTTAGCTAGTAACCCTGAGATGAGTAGAGGGCACGGTGGGGTTGGTGACCTTCCAGCTCCATGTGGTAACTGTCCAATCTTCAGAGATTTACGTTGTAGCAATGCTACGATGCGACCATGGCCTGATCTGAGTTTGGTGCTCGATGCACCGGATGTAGTGATCACATTGAATGACAGCAATGTCACATAACACATTCGCAGAGGCCTTTAACACTAGCAGTTCATGCTTGCCTATAGGCTCGAGTAGAGGGATGTAGTGGAGCTGCGGACCGTCCGCAAAAATGATGTTGCCCATGATGCCGCCTCGCCCAGCGTCACCACCTTATGCGTCATGTGGTAGAAGGTCAGGCCCGGCGGTGGCGCCATGGGTCTAGCTGCAGCACCTCAGTGGTCCACTTACCCTCTCTTGAAGTCAAAGCGGTGGAGATCGTACAGTGTGTAGTCACCCCTCATGCTTTGGGAAACTCAGAGGACGACGACAATGTAGTGCTTGTGCTATTGGGGAATGTACTGGGGGCGCAAGGTGAGGCTACCGCCATCGTCATTGTCGCAGCCAGGAGGCCAACATTGCAATGGGCAAAGTTAGAGGAGGGGTCAGGTTGCAGGAGGCGCGTGAGCGACGACCAGCCGTGCGTCTTGGAGAGCGATGCTCGATAGACAAAGTAATCCGGTCGGCTTATCGCGGTGGTAGGAGATGCAGATAACTGCTGTGAAGAAGACGAAGCCGCTGCAGGTGGCAAGGATGATAGCTCCATCCCGAAATCAGCCGGCTTGAGGGCAGGGCAGTGGACGCAAAGGTGGGAGCATGGTTTTAAATAGCCCGCTATAGGTCCGCTATAGCTTTTCTGAGGGTTTACTGCTACGCTATTGCTAATTGTTTCACTATACCGCTGAGACATGTTAACTCCGCTAAACATTGCTATTTAGTTTAATTGCGATGTGTTTTAGCAGCCTAATCCTGACCGAGGCAAATATTTATTATTTAGTTTATAAAGTTATAATCTATGTCTTCTCCCTTAGGTTCTTAATAAATGATGTAATGATCATTAAGTAATTTATTGAAATATTAAATATTGAGTCTTGATCCAATAATACATTGATCGATATGATGGATGTTACATAATTTGTTAAAACCGATGATTCAAATAGAACAGAGAGGGAGGCAGGGGGAGAGCTCAATAGTGTGGAAAGGGACGCTCTAGGGTTTTGAATGGAAATGAGTGGGAGGTGATGACTGTTGCCCTCATGCCCTTGTGCACTTATATAAGCAATGACTACTTACAAGTGGCCCCTTACTGTTGGTTGGATTTCACATGATACTATGCTAACTGCTAGTTGGATCTCTTCTACAGAGAAATTGGGCCTGTAGAGTGCAACTACATAAAATCTTTTGTGTGGCGTTTGGCTTTGGAGCTTTGAGGCGAGGCTGGCTGGTCCGTTATTCGGTGGCAGGGCAGTCGACCCAATGCCCGCCTTGGTTAAGCCTTAATGAGATCTATAACTTTGTAGTTGAAAAGTTTCTGAATTAAAATTGTTTAGCGTCCTAAAATTATCAAATGATCTCGGATGCTGACATGGTCTATACAAAAGTTTTAGTTCTTAACACACTCTACAACTTTGTAGTGCAAAGTTTTAAATTTGAACATACCCGAACTACCCAAACTACCCGAGTATGTATCTTTGTCTTTGTGTTTGTGATGCGTTATCAGCTAAACAACTAAACATATCACTTTATTAGTACATGATTATCTCTGTTTGAACAAGTGATTGTAATATATTATTCTTTGCAAATTGTTGTTTAAATTTTATACAAATTGCTGCTAAAGTTATGTATAAATTGCTACTAAAGTTTTGTGCAATTTGTTGTTTTCTATAAATTTGGCTATATCGAGTATATCTGAACTTGAATTATCGGATACCCAAAATTTGGGCAGTGTTTTTTATAGATGAATATCAGGTAGCAATTTTCATTATCTAAATTTTAAATTATCTGACAAAAAAAAATCGGGTAGCTTGAACGCGTAGGTCTAGTTTTACTATAGTTTCATCTGTATTTAATAAGCTGCCACATATGCGTTTTTTTAATGATGTAGCAATGCTTTTAAGAAGAGCGAGAAGAAATAAGTTTAAAGGAGATGAAACTCTTTTGCCACTATTATTAACTTGTCATGAAATTAAATGTTTATGAAACTTTAGAATGAAACTTTCGTTAAAAATTAAGTTTTATTCATATTTTATTTCATTCTATATGATATAACAGTTTAAAAAACACTATGACGAAACTCTTCATTAAGGTGGCCTAATAACTAGCAGGACCTCTCTTCGATCAACATCTGGAAATTGCAATTCGCGAAAGAGAAAAAAAACGAAACGGAGCTCCTTGCTTTAGTCTAAACTAGCAAATATGCCCGTGCGTTGCAACGGGGGTATAACTTGTTGTGTAGTTTATGTAGATGTCGCAGCTCAAAAATTTATTCAATAAATGTGTGGTCCTCTAACTCGTGGATTTAGATGTTCCGGCCATTGTTTTAGCAAATCCTTGCCTGAAGTTGATGATGTTCTATTTTGTCGATGGAATTTATTTTCTTTCAAATTTTCTCCTACCTCTCCTCCTCTCTTCTCCAAGTCCAGTGGGTATAGAAGGGGATTAGGGGAGGGGGAGTTAGATGGGCTAGGCGGCAGGGACAGCGCCTGGGCGGCTTTGGGGCACTTGGTTGCGGTTGGACCAGGTCAAGGCGGTGGCGTCACGACCATTCATCGTAGTCCGAGAAGAAAAAGCGGCGGGAGCATGGAGGGGAAAAGGGAGGTCGCCGTGGTCGCGCTAGGGTTTTGTCAGAGCTACCCAACCACGGAACTCTAGCGAAACCCTAGCACGACCGCGACGGGCAGCGGGGCTAAGGAGGAGGATGAACAGTGCCATCTAAAAGAGGAAAAAAAAAATCAAGTAATCATTCACTCGACTGAAGAATAGACAGATTCTTATCTTAGTTCTTCAAGGACATTTATCCAGGTTTAGTTTTATAATTTCATCAGGAGCCGGTCAGAATAGGATTCAAAGAAAAATAGAAATTTTAGAAAAGGAATCGGCCACAAAAAATAGAAAATATTTGGTAAAGGAATCGGCCAGAAAAAATAGAATTTTTTTTATTGTGATATCGAATCAGTGGATAGTTGCCAGTCGTTACGTAGGAATAGACAGAAAAAATGACTTTTTTTCTAAAACCGAATCGTTGGCTATGAAGTCAGCCGGTCACGTGAAGGAAAAAGGGAATCAAAGAGTTTGCATGCATCCTATTAGTAAATTAATTAAATATCCAGAATATATATACTATATATATAGTTGCATGCGTGGGAGTCCTAAAAGGAGTATTTTTTTAGAGGAGTTTTAAAAGAAGGTAAATTAACTGTGTCACCGAAGTTGCTTATTCTATGCACATGTATATATCGGTATCAGAATGAACCTTGAAGCCGGCCTAATGTACTTGGGCTGACATTAGAAGAAGCCATGTCTGTTCTGTGCTTGTTCATAACTAGCAAAACATACCCGTGCGTTGCAACGGGAGAAAAAAATACTATTAAATTAGATTGGGAAATGATGATATGAGAATGGTACCTATCGGTGACATTCAAGCGTGCGTTGCAATAAGAGGGAAAAACTATCAAATATTTATGGAAAAACGACGACGAGAGAATTGTTGTGGTTCTTTTTTTTTTCCATATGTTAGTGTGCTCCATAGTTTTTAGTTTTTTCTCATAACATATAAACATTGACTAATAAAATATAGCATTGTGAGCCTCTTAACCATTGGCACCTTTCTAAGAAACAAAGCGCAACCAAATTATTGATGTAGTTTTGATTAAAAAAATAAAAATTGTTGTTGGTTGACTTGTGGGTTTCTTTTGTAACATAAATAAATAAAAGCATCCATATACAGGATCAGTGTTCACTTTTGATAATGGAAACCACTTTCATAATCTTGCAGTCTACAAAACCCATGGCTCTTGATCCCTTTTGATCCGTGTGTATATCTTTTTTTTTTGTCGTTGTTGAACAAAAACATGATAATGACGTTGCTAGTGAGTTCCACCATGAGTATCATAAATTTAGAAAACATGTTTTAGCCAATTCCAAATCAAGATACAATACTAATTAATTTCAAATGTGTTTATACTATTTGGAATACTCAATACTATGTGAGTTTCTTGTTATTTGGCCAATGGACTCAAAAGAACATGTATCAGTTGTATTGAGTACTCAATCCTTTGTGCTATATTATTGAATGCACGCCAGCAAAACGAAAAAGGAAAAGAAAAAACAATCACCGTACAGCACATGCATGAGCGCGTACATACCTTTTTCGCTGATGATGATCTACTCCGATCCATCCGATCCTTCACTTGAGGTAATGGTAATGCGGTAGATCATGAGTTGCTTCATGATTTCATGAACCTTGCCCACTCAGTGGCATGGACGCCTCGAGAGTCCTCCTCTGGCGACCACAAGTCCACAACTAAGGAATTGTCACTTGTGGTAATGTGAGGACGGGCGAGACACGCAACAAGGTTGTAATGCGAATAGAAGGGATCAAATGCAGTGGGCTACACTCAATGTCATGCCGTAGGATGTAGCCTAGGTCAGTGCCGAACTCATCCTCACGCGCGAAGCCTGTCGACTGAGGCTCATGCGGGGTCGAAGCCCCGGATGTTGACTCCCAGAGCGAAGGGAAGATCAGTGTCATTCCCGTCCAGTCTGATCGTAGCCGTAGTTTTTGTCGGAGTTTTTTTTTGGTTCTATCAGTAGGTTGTGCACGAGTCCTTGAGGTGTATGTATATAGAGAAGAGAAGAGATTATATATAGAGAAGAATTATCTAGCTTTGGTCCGGCCAGTGAATCACAAAAGAACACGTTTGGTATGTCTCCTGGTTCTCCGTCTAGCAAACGAATTCATGCAAGGCGATTTCTCTTGGACTCTTCTTTATCTTCTTTAGCAGGTCATACCATGCATGGTTAAATTATCGGCGGCTAAAATTACTTGCAAACGGACTCTAGTTATCGATTTCTCTTGGACTCTTTTATCTTCTCGCTTACGTCATACCATGCTTGGTTAAATTACGGGCGGGCCAAAATTATTTGCAAACGGACTCTGGTTCTGAACAGCTTCTTTTCCGTATCAAATTCCTATTTAACACGTCAGGTCATACACTCAACCACTATTTATTTCTTTACATATGGCATCTCTGAGAGTCCGAGATAATTTTTATTGAGTATTTATTATTATTTCTCGGAATCTCCAATATATAAACACACGTACACCTCGTGCACTCCCTTGTACTTGTAAAAAGTCCAAATTTAGATGTCAAATAGATAAATTTGTCTATTTTTTATTTGTATTATCTCTTGGATTAGGATTTCTATTCAACTTACACAAGATTTGGGAGATCTATTTGGATTAGAACTCTAGCTATCTAAATCACCTTAGGGATTTGTGCCAAAACCACAGGCTATATAAATCTCGACGTCCAGTAGTTAGAGGGAGGTGGACAAAAAAAAAATGGATGGACCAAAAAAATGGGCTGAAATTTTGCCTCTTTATTATTAGGTAATAGATAATAGTCCGAACTATACTAATATTGCTAACTGGATTGATGTCGTACGTGTGTAGGGGAAGTAGAAACTAAGGGCTTGCTTGGTTCGCGGCCAAATTTTGCCATGCCAAAGATTTGGCAAGCCAAAGTTAGGTAAAAAAAATAGCTATAGATTTGGCAAGCCAAATGTAAGGGCTTGGTAAGTTTTAGTAGCAAACCAATTGATAGCTAAAATAATGGCTTACCAAATTTTTAGTTGGGCAAAATTTGGCTGCAAACCAAACAAGCCCCAGTACAGAACTCCGAACACCTTTCCCGATCCTATCACCGTGCATGGTTTCATATCAAACTCTATCGATCTTAATCGTCCTTCCCCTGATGAATATATATATATATATATATATATATATATATATATATATATATATATATATATATATATATATATATATAAAAATAAATAAATGGAGGAGAGAACGTCTTGTCTTTTTATTATTAAGTATAGTACATGGTTAGAGGCACTTTATAAAGTTGATCAAACGCTCGACTTCCCTTTTTTTATATCATCAAACGCTCGACCTTTTGAAGACTGGACATAGACGGGGCAGTAAACACACCCGCGTGCGTAAGCAGCAGCTCCCCACCGGCACGGGCGCCCCTCGGCCCATCTGCGGCCCAGGCCCACCCTCATCCGCGCCACGTGCTCCGCCCTCCCTCCCTCCACCGACCAGCGCCGCCAGCGAGGCAGCCGCTACGGCGACCGTCTCCTGCTCCGTCTCTTTCCCCCGCTACCCCACCCGCACCACCTCCTGTCCCCGACTCCCCGCTTTCCAGAAACTTCCCGAAATAGGCGAATCCATTATCCATACCATACCCTACTCACCCACCATCCCAGAGCCACATCTAGTAAGGCTGCCGGGCTACTTACCCTCCCCGCGCTCGTGACCGCTCGCCACCCCCGCCGTGCTCCGGGCGACAGGAAAGCTCCCGTCCTGGTGAGGTCCCAAAAGCTCCCGCCTTTCCCGCTCAAATCTCTCCTCCCGGCCTCTGGTTTCCGCCGCGGAAGCTCAACTTCTTGCTGTGTTCGTCGTTTCAGGCACACGGCGGGCTTTGATTTCCTCTCCGCCCCTGGCGTGGTGCTCTGGCCCCCAGTTTGTCGGCTGCTTTCTACCTGTACTACACTTGTAGAGCTGCAGGTGGATGGTGAGGTGTTCTTGCCAGGCTAACACCTTATCCTGTTCCACATCCCGGCGCTAGTTGCGTGCCCGCGCGTGTGAATGCCTTAATGTTGATGCGTGTCCTGTACTCCTGTGTGGCCGTGTGCTAGGGCAGCTGCTCATTATCTCTCTTGATTTAGTGTAGTTTCTCGGCGTCAGAGTAGAGATTTAGTGTAGTTTCTCGGCTAGTAGGGTAGAGTCCGGCTATGGACCCAATGCTGAACCCGGTGAAGGAGGAGAGCCATGAGGAGGGAGGAGATTTGCCGGCAGGCACGCAGGAGGCTGGGGACGGGCCGTCCGCTGCCGTCGCCGCGGCGCCGAAGCCGATGGAGGGTCTGCATGACCCTGGGCCACCGCCGTTCCTCACCAAGACGTATGACATGGTGGACGACCCGTCCACCGACCCGATTGTGTCGTGGAGCGCCACCAACAACAGCTTCGTGGTGTGGGATCCGCACGCCTTCGCCACCGTGCTGCTGCCCAGGCACTTCAAGCACAACAACTTCTCCAGCTTCGTCCGGCAGCTCAACACCTATGTAAGTGCTTGTTCCCCCAATTACGATTCAGCCTCACATGGTTCGTGATGCTGTGTGTTAACAGTGTTGAATGTTTAGCTCCCAAATACAGCGCTGTTGACTATTTTGCAAGTAGTTGGTGTAATCCTTGAAACTGGCATGCTGTTGACTATTTGCAAGTAGTTGGTGTAATCCTTGAAACTGGCATGTTATATTTTGTGGTCAGCAATGAAACAGCAAAGTGACATATGTAGGCATTGAAGTTCCCAATGCAACACTATTAAGTACTCTGGTTTGAGTTGTGGGAATCTCATCTCTTGTTTTTGGTGATAAGATTGTTTGTAATTCAGAACAACATATAGATAATTAATTAAACAAGCAAGTTTAACTTACAGCGTATCCAGGTATGTATGATGCGAGTTAATACTACTGTTGCATAATACTCAGTCTTTGTGTACAATCGCATAGAAACCCCAGACATGTTGAACTTAGTTATTATGAGGAACATGGTTTGCTACATCTGCTTATGCTGTGGAAGGAAATGAAGAAGATAATCTTATTGGCATTTTGAAAAGTATTACTGCTGTGTTTTTAGCAAACATTCATCTATAAAGGATAAAACGTTTTTGAATTATTATTTTCCTTAAGTTATTCAACAGCAACATCACATCACCCTTCATGTGCTGTACTTCCCTGTTTTGATGCCAGGGCTCCTTTTCCTGAATTAATAGTAGCTGGAATACTTCTGCGTGCCCACTCTTTGGAGCTATTTGTAATAAGGTGCATGATTGAATAGTACCGCCTTAGGTCACGTGTCACTGTCAGCTGCTAAACTTCATGTTGTCCTTGCACTGCGCATTATTCCTCTCCTGGATTCTTCTCTCTCTCTCAATGAAGTAATATTTCTGAAGTGAAACAATATTGTCACAATAATGATATCTATTTTTATGCTTTATTGTCTTATTTGCTTTTGAATGAGGCAGTAAAGGACTGGTCCTTGAAACAGTAGAAAAGGATCATATATCGATTTATTGAAGCAGAAAATTGAGAAACTATGAAGTGAAAACAATGCAAACTGAAACTGTGCAAAGTAAACTGGAACATATCCAAGAGGTAATGTAAGGCATCTTTTGTTTGATTACAGTTTAGCTCTTATTTTTATCTAATGAAAAATAAACCTTTTTTTTTTTTTACTGCAAAAACACCAGTCATATTTTCTTGCATTGAGGTCTTTTGATGCTAATCCTTGCCTGATATATTGTGTGCTGGCCTATCCAGGGTTTCAGGAAGGTGGATCCTGATCGGTGGGAATTTGCGAATGAGGGCTTCTTACGGGGACAGAGACAGCTCCTGAAGAACATTAGGCGTCGAAAACCTCCTGCTCAGAATGCCACAAACCAGCAGTCCCTTGGGCCATATCTTGAGGTGGGGCTCTTTGGATTTGACGCAGAGATTGACAGGCTGAAGAGAGACAAGCAGTTATTGATGGCAGAAGTGGTGAAGCTAAGGCAGGAGCAGCAGAACACAAAGGCAAATCTCAAAGCCATGGAGGATAGGCTGCAAGGGACTGAACAGAAGCAGCAGCAGATGATGGCGTTCTTGGCACGTGTCATGCGGAATCCTGAATTCCTGAAGCACCTGATTTCCCAGAATGAGATGAGAAAGGAGCTCCAAGATGCCATTTCAAAGAAAAGAAGACGCCGCATCGATCAAGGACCTGAAGTTGAAGACCTGGGGGCTGGTAGCAGCCTAGAGCAAGGTTCACCGGCCCTGTTTAATTCCCAGGACCTGGTTGAATTCGTTGTTGACGAGATCCCCACTGACCTCAAGAGTCAAGCTTTCGATGGCCAAGGCCTGATTGAGCCACAGGATATTGATATTGGCGATACCTCTGAGCAGCAGCAAGACATGCCCCAGGAGTATTTGAATGAGAACTTCTGGGAGCAGTTGCTGAACGAAGGACTTGTTGGTGAGGAGGAAGGACTTGTTGGTGAGGAGGACGATAGCCCTGTCGTCGAGGATGATATGAATGTGCTGTCTGAGAAGATGGGCTTTCTCAACTCGGATGTCCCAACATCCAGCTATTAATAGTTTCCTTTCTGTCCTTTTCATCGTAGCACAATCTGCAACTCCTGAGCTGTGTGTACTGTGTCAGCAAGACTAGGCAATTCTTCTGTTTTCCATGCCTTCTGAATTCCTTGCCAAGGGTAGGGCTTTGCTTCCATGAGAATTGGCCAGCATTCGCCATGACGTCCAGGGAAAACTGCTAGGTGCGTCTGATATGATCTGATTGCAGTGGTTGCTGCTTGCCACCGGAGTGGCTGTTTTAGGCAACACCAGCGATTTGTTGGTTGTTTTTAGTACCCTGCCCGTCAGGAATTCAGTATGTAGTTATGTACAGTAACAGCGACTCAGTGAGTAGTGCTGATGGTTATACATGTCTCTGTTAGTAGTGGTGTGCTAACCCTTTGTGTAATTCACAGCGACTCAGCGAGTAGTGCTGATGATTATACATGTCTCGGTTAGTAGTGGTGTGCTAACACTCTAATTTCATGTGGTGGCAACTTTGCTGTGTTGAGGTTCTGAAGCACTACTGGATTTCGGTTCGAAGGTCAGGGAGAAAATTTTGATTCGTCTGAATCAAGACGGATGGAAAATTCAAGAAATGCCTCCCTCTCCCAATGCTGCTTTATTTGGTGTGCGAAATTTGGATGACAATTCGTGATTGCAGTGAATCATGAGTATGAAAGAAATGAGATTAAATGGTTTTGGGAGAAAACATTGTTGTAGCCACAAACACAACTGGGCCATATTTTTTTTTCTTTGGTTGGTAAATCGTAGCTTTCCGGCACGTCTGAGAAAAGAAGTAATCTTTGATGATAAAGAAAAAAAACAAAAATATAGCAGCTCTTTGGTCTGCGGACACCGTTTAAAAGTATGACAGCTATTTTTATAAACAGTACAGTACAACAGAGCCAAACAGAAACAAAATTAACAAAGTAATCTCCGGTTGGCTAGAAATTCCACCATCCAGGGCAGAATCATCAGTTTGGCTAGAAATTTAGCGATCGTCTGCGGTGGTAGCAGGGACGCCGCCGCCGCTGGCGAGCCACCGTCGTCAAGGAGGGGTACGTCCAGACTTAAGATGCTCAGCTCCTCACTCCCATAACGATCACGGCGCGCCATGTAGAAGCTGCCATGGAATGGCAGTGCTCTGCTGACATTTACATCTACACTCCAGCTCGTGAGAGTCCAGCTCCGGCAAGCAGTGGATGCATGGGCGAAGCGGCAGAGGTGTTCCAGCGCGAGCAGGACGGTGACGGTCCCGGTCGCCCGAGCGACGGAGACCCTCCGCAAATACGCCAGGTTGTTCTCTTCGCCGTCGAGGGATGGCTGTCTCGGGGTGAGCTGGAAGAGCTACGGGAGGAGTGACTTGAGCGGCGGGAGGTCCACGCCGTCCCCGGTAAACGGGTGGAGGAGGCGGACCGCGGTGTCGGCGTCGCGCTGCAGGAGGAGCAGGCCGTCGGGGGAGTCGAGGATGCAGTGGTCCTTGAGCTCCGGGACGCGAGCGCAGACGAAGGCGCCCGTGTCAATGTTGAAGAAGCGGGCGCGGCCACGGAGCCTTGGGTGGCCCGGGTGAAGCCCGTGCCCCTCCGGGAGCGTCGTCCATCGGCGTGGGTGGAAGCGGGGTCGGCCACGCCGCGGCCGCGCGGGTCCACGGTGCACGAGCGCCAGTGGCGTCACGCGGCGCGGAAGCGGACGTAGTCGAGCAGGTCTCCGGCTGCTAGCACCCGGTCCGCGATGTGCGCCACCAGATCCTCCGGCATTGACGGCCAGGGCGAGGAGGTCGTGGCGGTGGTGGCGGCGGCTTTGGTTGTCGCATGGAGGGACTGGACGGTCCGCTGCATCGGCCGGTCGAGGCCGGCGGCGGCAAACCATCCGGCAGATCGAACCTTTACCACGGCGAGCCAATGTCGTAGGATCAATCAAGGCCACGATGCCAGCCACAGAGCATCTCCGGCTCACATAAATAGGCGACGCTGGCTGCTTCCGACTCTTGGAGTGACCGAGTCCGATCGCATCTGCCAGGGCGTCCCCAACGACTTGGAGCCCATCACTTTCTTCGGATTTCGGAATTCCGTTCCCCCAACGAGGGAGAGGTGCTTTAAATTTTTTCTTCCGATTTAAAACGAATGATCCATGGATGTCTAAAAATCTTTAAATTTTTACGTGGATGCTAAAAAATTAAACACTGAATATTTTTTTTTATGTACTTGGTGCAACCCTTGAAATTGCCTTGTTATATATGTTTTGTGGTCAGCAATAAACAACAAAGTGACGTATGTATGAACCGAAGATTGGTATGCAGCTTTTAACTACTCTGGTTGAGTTGTGGGAATCTCATCACTTATTTTTGGTGATAAGAACTTTTCTACTTCAGAACAACATATATATAAATAAATTAACTAATTAAACAAGCAAGTTTAATTAACTTACACAGTATGAATGTACAATGCAAGTTAATATTACAGTAAACACACCTAGTATAAACATCTAGTTTACTATTAGTAAACATAATTTCTAGTCCATAACTTCAGGTTACTCCTATTTTTCAAAAATATTTAGCATAGGCTTTGCTTCAAATTTCACAAGAGCATTACTGGTGTTATCCTAGACTCTAAGGTTCTCTTTGATTTCTGGGGCTATTTAGTAGTGTCATTATAGTGACTATTCAGTAGCTAGTTTACCTTGTTTGGTTGTAGGGCCTACTAGGGATTAATAACCATTATTGCAGTTGAGGGAGAGAGAGAGGGAGGTATAGGCTTTCTTTTTAAGTGTAGTAGCCTTAAAAAGCCTCTCCTAAGGGGCTATCTTTTTTTATCTACTAAATAGTCAGTAGACTTTATATTTGATTTGTTTGGAGTTACTTGGGGCTACTAAGTAGTTAGTAGCCCCTTACCACATGGAACCAAATAGGGCCTAAGTCACTTGTTGTTTGGCCATTATTTGGTCAAAATAACCAATTAAATAGAAACGATATCTTCTACGCTATAAGAAAACACTCAAAATAAAGTTTGGTATACACAACGTTTGTATTCCCCGATGAGATAGCTCAACCATTATGCCCCAAATATTTTGTACCTAGGATTTCAAAATCATTAAAATCAATGGCTACTAATTCTCCCTCAAAGACTTCAATTCAATCTAACGACCAGTCTTATTTGGATCATCAGGATTTAACACCCTCCGCCTCGCCGCCGCACGCGTCCGTGATCAGGGATCAAATCCCACCATGTTCCCGGAGCGCCTTTCACCCTATCTGATTTTTCGATTTTGTGGAGACAAAGGATGGCAAAAGGAATAGAAACAAGAACAGGGTTTATGATGCAAAAGTTCAAAGGAGAAAAAAGATGGGAGGGTACAATTGGATTTTGGAAAAATATAGGGTTCCTAAAGCAAAAATTCTCCTCTTTTTTTCTTTTGTCGCATGGGCCTCTTCCAGGTGGGCCTCACATCCAGCCTAGCATAAATCTAGGGGGAAAAATCTACTTTAGATCCCTCAATTTTTATAAAAGTTTATTTTAGGTCCCTGAACTCTAAAACCGGCCAAAACACATCCCTCAACTTTCAAAACTATTTATATTACGTCCCCCGGGTGGTTTTGGATGGTGATTTTGCTACAGTGATTTTGTTTTTTCTTTTTTATTTATTTCGACTGAGTTTTTGGAAAATCATAGTAAATCGCAAAAAAATTATAGATGGAAAATCCAATTTTATACACATAAGTAGATCTACACAGTGAGCATATAATATGGGCCTTGTTTAAATCGAAAGTTTCTACAATCTGAGTAATTGTAGTACTTTCGTTTGTATTTGGCAAATATTGTCCAATCGTGACCCAACTAGGCTCAAAAGATTCGTCTCATGATTCACAACAAAACTGTGTAATTAGTTATTTTTTACTAACATTTAATGCTCCATATATATGGGTAGAAATTAATGTGATGGAGAGAGAGTGGAAAAACTTGCAACTTGCAAGAAAACTAAACAATGCCATGGTATGTTTTAGTATAAAGTTTTTGTTATGAAAGTTTTGTCTTTTTCTTTTTTATTTATTTTGGCTGAATCTTTGAAAAATCATAGTAAATCACAGAAAAATCATAAAATAGAAAATTTAATTTTTAACTCCACATGAGTAGATCTACACAGTGAACATATAATATGACTAAAGGGTGGTACTTCACAAGTAGAGATATAATAAGGCCACTTCACAGTCAGACAAATTCATTTCAAGTTCTTGGTATTAATAAATATCTTTAAGGTTTACAACATAAGTCAAACTATTATAGAGTACATCTCAAGTACTCAAAAAAGATTTTACATGGGGATAATCTTGACCATTGGTGCAAGTTAAGAACATCAATAAAACTGCAGCTTTTACCCTTAGCTCAGGCTAGGGACAGCTACAAAATACCAGACCAGGGTAGGGTGCAAACCTGCTTGCTTGTGCACTTAAGCAAAAGACTGTAACAAAGATTTCACAACCTGGTGAATTACGGACTAACCTGTCCTTTGTTTCAGAGTCCCTGAAGAGCTAACTGAAAAACAAATGAGACTTGAGACAAATTGAACCAAGTATGGAATGCGGACAGTAACTACTGGTCCTTGTCAGGTTTCACTTTCTGCTGGTAGAGATGAGAAATCGCTGACTTCCATTACCAGTCGATTAGCTAGTCCTATTGGCTACAGCTACAATAACATTATTACATTAATCTTTGACACCTCATGGTTCCCCAGCCTTAATCAGATATAAGATCCAAAGAACACAAAAGCAAACACCCTGGTGGTGTTTGTCACTGGCGACGACCAAGCAAAATGCATGATGGTGACGAGCGGGCGGTGCAGGGCTGGCATGGGCAGGCAGCATGGACGATGCAGCACCGCCGCCAACACAACAAATCAGGAAACCCACGCGTAGTCAACCACGGGTTGGTGCATTTGGGTAGCCTAGTAACCCACAGCACCAGACACTTTGGGCAACTGGTCACTGGGTCAAGCCACTAAAATCTGCATCCCTAGCAGCGCAGATAAGTTATAAATGGACACTGAAATTCTGCAGTAGGGTCATTCCACAAGCGATGCTGCAAAACAAAATAAAGTCAAAGAGAGTCCCCAGTTGTCAGCTCCTTCCATCTCGGCAACGGCAGCACATCACTAATCATCTGGCCACCGCCAATGGTACTAGTAATAACCTGCACAGGATTCAAACTTCCAACATTAACATTAGACTGGTACATCTACACTACATAGAATCAATCATACCGTTCCAGCAAGCAACATTAACAAAATCATGCAATGGAGATCATCCAAGAGGTTACAGGGAGTCGAGTAGGAGTAAGCATCTGAAAACTCTTACCATCTTCCATTTATGCTTAGCCAGCTGACAGCAACAAAGTAGCGAACATAATGAAGAACAGTCACATGTGGTGAGGAAACTATTGATTCGTCAGGGCCAAAAAAATGTGCCTACTAGTTGATTTGGCCAGAAAATGGTTCAAACTTGTGTCAATGTTTCAAAATGTAGTGTTTTAATCAGAGTTTGGTATCACTTGACATGTCAAAATCCGAGATAAAATGGAACATGATGAAATTCAGTAACGTATGGAATATATCCAGATAAGTGCAAATAAGTTCCTAACTATGTCATGATAAAATCCAGATACAGCACCTTACACTCTTGAATATAGAGAAACGAACAAATAACTATGCTATGAGGAAAAAAAAAATCTTTGATAAATAAAAAATATATAGAAACTCTTTGGTCTGCGGACACCGTTTATCAAGTATGACAACTATTTTATAAACAGTACAGTACAACAGAGCCAAACGGAAAGAGAATTAACAGTGTTTCTCCAGTTCTAGAACAGAGCAAGACTGTCGTCTATCTAAACAGCAAGAACTAAGCACTTGTGTTCCTCTGCATTAAGCAATTCTTGAGAGCTCACTCAAGCTCCCAACCTCCACTTGCTTTTCGGCCCCCACGTAGGTTTTGTTATGAAGCAATAAATCAGTCCTTTGTTCCAGAAATGGTGGTAACAGCCTCATTTTTTACTATTTAGCCCTTTTTTTTGAAACAAATTCTCATTTGGACCCCTGGCGGACTTAAAACCGTTTTTGGACCCTAAGCTCGGCGCCGTGACGCAAGACGCCGAGGTAACATGTCTCGGCGCCATAGGTCACGGCGCCGAGCTTTGAGACTAGGAATGACATGGCTTCCGATGTGGCGCTGACGTGGCCATAGCTCAACGCCACGATTCACGGCGCTGACCTCGGCGCCATGGCTCATGGCGCCGATCTGCTGTAGAAAAAAAGCCTGTCTCTCGCCACGCGCTGCTGACCGGGAAGAGCGATCCGGATAAAATGAGTATGAGGGCACAGGCGTTCTGCAGTACAATATACTACGGCCTTGTTTAGATGGGGAGAGGAGAGAGATTGAAAAGTCCCAGAAGCACTTCGTTTTTATTTGGTAAATATTGTCTAATCGTGGGCTCAACTAGGCTCAAAAGATTCGTCTCGTGATTTACAACCCAACTATGCAATTAGTTATTTTTTTATTTATATTTAATGCTCTTTGTATGCGGCAAACAATTTGTGAGAGGAGAGAGATTGAAAAGTCCTCAGATCATTTCGTTTGTTTGTGGTAAATATTGTCCAATCGTGGGCCCAACTAGGCTCAAAAAGATTCGCCTCGTGATTTACAACCAAACTGTGCAATTAGTTATTTTTTATTTATATTTAATGCTCTTTTACATGCAGGTACAAATTAATGTGATGGAGAGAGAGTGTAAAAACTTGCAAAATCAATGTGCATCTAAACAAGGCCTACATACATGCAGCTGCAGCATGGAAAGGAGCATTGGGGACGTGCTCTGCCGCCCGGCAGCCCTGTCCCGTGCCATGAGCTCGCCGCTCCAAGCTACTGCTAGTGCGTGCCGTCCGTCCGTCAGGCTTACAGCAGGCCGCATGCTGCCACAGTGCCACTAGTAGTACTAGTATGAAATAGTTATGGTTGACAGCTGCTGCATGCTGCCACTAGTAGTACTGTGAAATAGTTATGGTTGGCACAAGTTTTCTATAGTGAAACTGCTAGCACACTCAACGCTATGGGTTACTAGGGGCTAATTATAGTAGTTGACGTTTGACTAAATTTTAAACAAAAAAGTTCTAAATTAATTTATTATTATATTTTATAATTAATTAGTTTAATGATATTTATTTTGTATTATAAATATTGATAATCTTTTTTTATCTATAATCAATTAAACTTGATATACTAAAATGGTACTATTATTCAGAATTGCACTCTTTCGGACAGGTTGCTTTTTTTGGGAAGGAAGTAGTAGTACTTTTTTTCCCAAAACATTACACTCCGCCAAGGTCAAAATATTAGTCTGCGCCTTTTCAATTAATTAATTAATATGAAAATAATATATAATATAGCTTTTCAATAGTTATCATTCAACGTAAAAGTTGAAACACATATATCAAAATTCAGTGCAACACTTTTGATCACACAAATTTAGTTGATTTTATACA
This sequence comes from Chrysopogon serrulatus, assembly GCA_015844335.1. NCBI lineage: Eukaryota > Viridiplantae > Streptophyta > Magnoliopsida > Poales > Poaceae > Chrysopogon > Chrysopogon serrulatus. Next base: position 46,243 of record JADLZL010003255.1, on the reverse strand, counting down.
CACGGTCAATCTTTAGTAGAAGTATTTTCTATAAACTTGCTATTAAATTAATTTGATTCTATAAAGAATTGACTTGATTTAAATACAGAGTTGGATTTTTTGAACGAAGAAGGGGTACCTAGAATATGTAGAAAAATTTTATAGAATAATATCTAGAACATAAATATGTTTATTGTAAATAACAATAGCTTAACACAAATGTACTACTCCGTAGCGACTACAACCGCGAAAAGACATGTACTAGTAGTCATTATTACTACCAATGCTAGTACCAGTGCAGTGCATGTGATGAGTCCCGCATAGGAATACATGGGGATCAGGCCTTGTTCAGATTGCAAATAATTGCAATCAGAAAGTACTGTAGCATTTCGTTTGTATTTGATAAATATTATCCAATCGTGGCCCAATTAGATTTAAAAGATTCGTCTCGTGATTTACAACTAAACTGTGCAATTAGTTATTTTTTTACTTACATTTAGTGCTCCATGTATACGGGTAAAAATTGATGTGATGGAGAGAGAGTGGAAAAACTTGAGCAAATTGACGAAAGAGAACAAAGCCTCAGTGACAACATGGCGGTAGTAAAAGCTACAGTGCATGCATGGGTGATGACGCCTGTAAAAGCTGCAGTGCTTGCATGCGTGCTTTGGGACAAGGGATGGAGGTTTTTCTACAGGGAGGTCGGCGCCAGGACTCGCGGCGCCGAGGTCGGCGCCATGTTTCGTGGCGCCGAGATGTGCCACATCAGTGCCATATCATCGTCATGTCACCATCTAGTCTCAAAGCTCGGCGCCATAACCTATGGCGCCGAGACGTGTTACCTCGGCGCCGTGCGTCACGACGCCGAGCTCAGGGTCTAAAAACGATTTTAAGTCCGCCAGGGGTCCAAATGAGAATTTGTTTTGAAAAAAAGGCTAAATAGTAAAAAATGAGGTGGTAACAGCAGGTGAGGAGGTGATGGACAATGCTGTGTGGGCAGGGTGTGGGGCTCCGGAAAATGTCCCCATCGCACGCCAACGACGAGGTGCCATCACTCAGATTGTACTGTATCACGCGGCCATACACAGTGTTGCAGAGAACGATGGTGTTCCCGGCGACGGAAGGCATCCCCTTGGCGGAGACCGCCATGCTTTGCATGCCGAAGAAGAGGCAGTTGTCGCCGATGCTTGTCAATGGAACAGCCGGCGCTCCGAGCAGCAGGTCGGCGAGCCTGACAACCACCACCTGTGAGTAGTTGTGGTCGGTGCTGCCGACCACAAGGATCTCTGATTCGCGTTCCACCAGCCGTGGCATGATCATGAACTCGGTCGGGAGGGTCGCGATTTTGCGCGGCGGCGGAAGTGGCAGCGAGGACTCCTCGGCGTGTGCCGGCAGCGGGTCGAGGCGCAAGATGCTCGAGTCGCCGGAGGGGGCCCCCCAGACGGACAGGTACAGGCTGCCCTGGAACGGCAGTATTCTGGCCACAACATTGGTGCTCCACTCTGTGAGGATCCACCTCCGGTCACCACCGGACGCGTGGGCGAAGCGGCAGACATGCTCGAGCGCGAGCAGGACGGTGACGGCGCCGGTCGCCGGGGCAACGGATACGGCCGCGGCGAGCCTGCGGAAGGACTGCACCTTGTGCTCATCGATGTCGAACCGCGGCCGGTTACCCGTGAGACGGTCGAGCTGCGGGATTAGGGACGTGAGGGGCGGTAGCTCGCAGACGTCGCCGGTGAAAGGGTGGAGCAGGCGGACGGCGGTGTCCGCGTCGCGCTGCAGCAGCAGGAGGCCGTCGGGGGAGTCGAGGATGAGGTGGTCCTTGAGCTCCGGGACGCGGGCGCGGACGAAGGCGCCCGTGTCGCGGTTGAAGAAGCGGGCGTGGCCGCGGAGCTTCGCGTGGCCCGGTCGCAGGCCGTAGCCCTCGGGGGAGTATCGTGGGCTTTTTGGAAATAGACCATCACGAGGAGTGGGCTTCGAAGATATATCATCCCGCAACGGGGTTTCGGAGATATGCCATTATGAACCACGACACAATCGCTAGAATGCCATCGGGTGGATTTTATAGCCTTTTATTCCCTTTGTACCCCTGCCCCTTCTTTTATTTCTTCCGTCAGCTCTATTCTCAGATGGAACAGAGAGGCCAGAAACAGATCGAGTGCACCTAAAAATTAAAAAAAAAAGAAACAGATGGTGAAAGGAAGGCAAAAGACGTCTGGGAGATGGCGGCGGGAGATGAACCTGGAGACGGTTTGCTGCGATCTGGTTCAGGCGGGGTCAGCAATGGAGATGATGGAGAAAGTGTTGAAGCTGAGGCCAAAAACACAGCACGGCTGTAGTAGTTCCTCTCCGTCAATCGGTACAGTGTCCGAGCAATTAGACTTTGGGGTATCGAGTACCTGCTGTTCGCCGGCCTTGGAGGTGTTGCTGCCCTGCTGTACTCCATGGCTGGCGCGAGGGAGGGCAGCGGTGAGGCACTGCAGTCGCGCGCACAAGGCGAGCTGGTGATGGCCATGGGGAGTGGCGCAGCCCTGCGAAGCTAGTCATGGGGCACTGGGTGTCGAGGCGGAGCGTGGGGGCGCTGTGCGTGCGAATGCAGCCGGCCATGGGGGGCGCTGCGTGTGGGGCGGCGGCCGAACGCGCGTGAGCGCGTGGAGAAGAAGAGCGAGCGCTCGATCTTTTCTTCGTTACCTCTGTTCCGTCCCTGCGCTCGTCGTGAATGAAGGAAAAAAGAAACGAACAGGGGCAGAAGGGGAACAAAAGGCTTCAAAATCTCTGTAATGGCATTCTAGCGATTGTGTCGTGGTTTATAATGGTATATTTCCGAAGCCCTGTTGCGGGATGGCATATCTCCGAAGCCCATTTCTCATGATGGTCTATTTCGAAAGCTCCGCCACTGCGCCATACGGCGCGGAAGCGGACGTAGTCGAGCAGATCTCCGGCGAGCACCCGGTCCGCGATGTCCGCCACCAGATCCTCCGGCAGCGATGTCCAGGCAGAGGAGGCCGTCGCAGCGGTGGCGCCACCGCGGCGCCGCTTGATGCTGTGGTCGCCGCATGGGAGGACTGGACGGTCCGCTGCATCGGCCGGCCGAGGCGGGCGGCGGCTAGCCATCCGGCTGATCCCAAATCCAAATCTAAGGAACGGTAAAAACACAACCTTTACGACGGCGAAGCTAATGTCGTAGGATCTAAGCCAGCATGCCCCCACAGCATCTCCGGCTCAAATAAATAGGCAGCGCTGCTTCGACTCCAATTTGGAGTCCGAGTCCGATCAGATCAGCCAGGGCGTCCCCAACGACATGGAGCCCATCAATCAATTTCTTTGGAATTCCGTTTCTCGCCGCCGCCGCCCACCACAGGGAGGGGGGCGACCCTGCCCGCTTCGGGGACGGGGAGGGAGTGGGGAGGAGAGGTCTTGATTTTTTTTTTTTTTTTAAATAAATGATGACACTATAAAGGTTCGGAGTGTCGGAGTGATTGCAAACTTGTCGCTCAATTGAGAGTTAATTTCACTATCAATTTTTTTGTTTTTTAATTAACCCAAAAACTGATTTTTAATAATAACATGTATCCAATTAATTTTCCAGAAACTAATAATCATTTTATTAGTCAGTTAATAAAGTCATTGCATTATTATTATTACGGTAATGCTACTAATCAGGCGTCCACCCAATCGGACGCTGCTTCCTGGGCCTGCACGTGCAACCGGCCCACCAAGCCTGCCTCCTCCTTCTTCTCCTCAGTACGTCTCGTCTCCCACGTCTCTCCCACAAATATCTTCCTACTCGCTCGCCACTTCCCAGCGCCTTGTGGCCGTCAGCCCGTCCCATTCGCGTTCACCGCAGCACCCATCTCGCCCTGCGCAGCAGCATCTCCCTCCTGCGCGTCCTCATCCTTCGTTCTTCGCTCCTGCCCATCACGCGCCCCCACCCGCACCTCTCGCTCCTTGCCCCTGCAGTCCACCTGCGCTGTCGAGCACCGCCCGTCTCTACAGGGATTTTTTATATATTTTAATCCTTTTTTAATTAATATTCTAAAAATAACCGCACCCAAAAAAAATATTTGCATGACATAGCCCTTTTGGTCGCGCCAACGTCCGTGGCGCGACCAAACAACGTTGTCGCGCCACATGCATTGGCGCGGCAAGATACGGCACTTCGGACGCCGTTTCCGACGTGGAAAAGCTTGTCGCGCCACATGCATTGGCGCGACAGTACTGTCTTGTCGCGCCAGCGGGAACGGCGCGACAAGACTGAATTTTCAAAAAATCATAACTCTTCAATACTACGTCGGATGGAGATGATTTTTATATGAAAATTGTAGCTCTCGACGAGATCTACAACTTTCTAGTTTTGAGTTTTTTCATTTGAAGCCGTTAAGATACTAAAAAAATTATATAAAGTTTCAGCACCAAAATAATCACGTATTAGTGCTTGATTTTCAAAAAATCATAACTCTTCAATACTATGTCGGATGGAGATGATTTTTATATGAAAATTGTAGCTCTCGACGAGATCTACAACTTTCTTGTTTTAAGTTTTTTATTTGAAGCGGTTAACATGCTCAAAAAAATTATATAAAATTTCAGCACCAAAATAATCGCGTATTAGCGCTTTTGTCGTCGCGTCATACAAATAATATCTTTTTTGTATGGATTTAAATGAAAATACTTTTTATACAAAAATTGTAGCTCTCAATGAGACCTACTACTTTGTAGTTTTGAGTTTTTATATTTGAGGTCGTTAAAAGCTCGGGGAAATAATATAGCATATTCGTGTTGAAAACTTATATTATTTTCTTGAGTATTAACTTCGGCTTCAACTTCGATGGCATATCTGCTAGCGGCACAAATTTCAATAGGGCCGTCGGCACCGTCCTCCCCACGGATGCCGGCGGCTGACGGAGCCGCATTGCACCTCCACTGTGACTCCTCGTTGCTGGCGCCCGTGGGGGGCGGCCAAAAGCGACAAGCGAACCCGCTCTTCGTCGCCACGTAGTCCTACGCCACCGCCAATGCCAAGATCTCCCACGTCGACCTCAAGCTCGTAGGCGTGGCGGCCGGCGCGACAGCCTTGGTCGCCGGACGAGCAAGGCAACGGCCACTGCGGCGTGGCCGGCCTCCTCTCTCCTGCGTCGGCACGGGCGGTGCGACCGCCGTCGGCGTGCTCGACCCGGCCCCGAGCGGCGTCACCGGCATCCCGGCGTGCCTGGCGGCAACGAGGCGTCGTCGGCGTGCGTGTTCGCACACGTCCCCACGACGGGGGAGCACAAGATCCTCAGCGTCACGCCCCGCCGCCCACGGCGTCCGGCATGGCGGGCGCCGACCGAGCACAAGCAGTCCTACGAGATCCTCACCCCCGGCAGCGAGCAGTAGTGGTGGAGGCCGGCGCCGAGCCCTCCGGTGCACGTCGACACGTTGATCGCCCAGCACAAGATATTATTTGTATGACGCGACAAGCGCTAGTACGCGATTATTTTAGTGCTGAAACTTTATATAATTTTTTAAGCATCTTAACAGCTTCAAATGAAAAAACTCAAAACAAGAAAATTGTAGATCTCATCGAGAGCTACAATTTTCATATAAAAAATCATCTCCATCCGACGTAGTATTGAAGAGTTATGATTTTTTTGAAAATCAAGTACTAATACGTGATTATTTTGGTGCTGAAACTTTATATAATTTTTTTTGAGCATCTTAACAGCTTCAAATGAAAAAACTCAAAACTAGAAAGTTGTAGATCTCGTCGAGAGCTACAATTTTCATATAAAAATCATCTCCATCCGACGTAGTATTGAAGAGTTATGATTTTTTTGAAAATTCAGTCTTGTCGCGCCGTTCCGGCGGGCGCGACAAGGCGATCGCGCGCCAATGCATGTGGCGCGACAAGCTTTTCCACGTTGGAAACGGCGTCCAAAGTGCCGTATCTTGCCGCGCCAATGCATGTGGCGCGACAACGTTGTTTGGTCGCGCCACGGGACGTTGGCGCGACCAAAAAACTATGTCGTGCAAATATTTTTTTGGGTGCGGTTATTTTTAGAATATTAATTAAAAAGGATTAAAATATATAAAGACTCCTCTCTACAGATGCTGGTGGTGTCGTCGTGCGCCTCAGCTCGGTCCCCACTGAGCCAAGAGCAGCCACGACCGCGGCCCACGCGCTGTCACTCGGCACCAGCTCCCACTCTGAGGCCGAAATCAAGCAGATCTACCCTCTTCCTCCTCTATGTTGCAAATGTATGAGTGTTTCAGATCCTATTAAAGGTATGTAGCAATATTTTGCATGGATGTTGCAAAAAGTAGATCAGGATGTTGTATCTGTTGCAAGTGTCTCAAAGGCGTGGCATAAGTGTTTTTCAGAGGCATGTTGCAAATGTTTTTTTTTGAAATGTTTCATCTGTTTTAGACGTATGTTGCAAGCTCTTTTATCGATGTTGCACATGTTTCACACATGTTGCAAGTTTATGTTCGAAATATTTCAACGGTTTCAGTTTTATGTTGCAATGACTGTTTTTATGTTGCAAGTTGTAAGTGTTTTATCTTTGATGTTGCGTATGTTTCACACATATGTTGTAAGTATATATATGTTTCAAATGTTTCATCTACTTTAGACGTATGTTGCATTTAAGTGTTTTATGTGGCAAGTATTTTGTGTTTTAGAGATATGTGCACAGATTTATGGGGGCATGACTCGAGCGTTGGGGAAGGAGCTTTGGCGTGCCTGGTTCCTGCGGACAGGACGTGCTCATCCTCATCCTAGCTCCCAGGTCCTGCCCGTGCAGAGAGAGAGGAGGGTCGGGGGAAGGAGCGAGGACAGATGGGGGTAGGGCAGACGGGGTCTAACGCGTTGCGTGCGTCAACGAACGGCGCTGCGACAGGCGCGGGCGGGTGGGTCGGTGATCGAATCGAAGCCAGGGTCATTCTGTTGCGCGATGGTGTTTTTAGTTAGGCTGTTCGATGGGAGTATGCCTAAGTTACTGTCCGATGGCATAATATCCCATCGGACGTCCGGACGCCAGTAACTCCGTTATTATTATTAGAAATAGATTTGTATATCCAATTATTTTTTCAGAAACTAATAATTTTAGTCACTTAAAGCCATTGCATTATTATTAGAAAATAGATTTATATGGTCTCATAATACATGACGTGACTAAAAGACGTACTTTTATGCCCCCATGTTGGAATATATACATGCGCTTGGTCAAATAAAAATTCCTAAAATTCCAAAGTAAATCTCAAAGATTCATTCACGCGAGCACAATAGCGTGAATCTTTAGTCCCACCATTGCTGAGGGAAGTGGAAGTAGTCAAGGTTAGATATAGAAGTACTCTCCGATAAGAATTAGATGTCGTTCTGGATATGGTTTTGGTCAAATATTGGAAACATAAATCATGAATAATTTTTAAGTTGTTGAGTTTGAAAATGTGAAAACCATATGATAGATGTGTGGTGTATTTTTATAAAAATATGAAGTCCAAATTATACTTTGAAGACCATATCGCTGTCCTAAATGATATCTAATTCCTATATAGAGGGAGTACTCGTCTATCCCTTAAAAAGTTTAATGTGAAGAGAAGAAAGGAAGTCCACACGTGCACCCTTTCTTCGCGGCACCCTTTTTGTTTTTGTTTTTTTTTGCAATTTTTAGTTTTGGTTTCCCTAAACAAGACCTATATATAAGCAGTCTATCGGCCACACCAAAATGCATCAAATCGGAGTTTTTGTCTCTTCCCATTGTTGACCTGTCGCCGCAGCTTATCCATCCCAAGCATTGACAGAAAAAGCTTCTTGGGAAGCGCACTTTCACACGACGGCTCTCAACTTCCACAACGGGCCAACTTCCATTCAAGTCAGATGGCGCTCCGTGCTAGCGTATCTGTCATCAGCCGCTCCCCTGACAAATTAAGAGTCGATTTCTCATTTACGAAGTGCATGCAATCTGACTCTCTAGATGTTTGTATCCAATATAATGGGGAAGAGCGATATTACTTCCCAGCTTATCCGCCATCAGCTGCTCCCCTGACAAAGAATCGATTTCTCATTTATAAAGTGCAATCTGACTCTCTAGATGTTTCTATCCAATATACTCCCTCCTGTCTATTTTATTTTACGTAGGTTAGATTGACATGGTCTTATGGATTACACTTTAACCATTCATTTATTTTATATTATATTATTTATAATTATAAATTTATAATCATTGAATAGTATACTCCCTTACAAATCTAACCCTATAAACTTTGCATTATAATAGTTATAAATTATTAGCTTAATTGTAGGTCAAAGTTTTTAAAGTTAAAGTTTGATATCCGTATGAGCCAGATTAAATGTACTGGAGAGGGTAATGACAAAGGCCGTGTGACCGCCTGGGTGACCCTTTGTCCCCATGCTCTTCGTGGCTGGCAATGGATGTTCTTAACCGAATGCTGCTGTGGCTTGATCTCGAGGGGGTTACTCTCACCCATACTCGGTGCCCCTATCAAACACAGGCGTCCGCCAGACGACGACACAGTCGTTTTTTTGTCGTGCCGGCGGCCGGGGACCTGCTGGCCATCAAGGAAGTCTTACAAATCTTTGGGAATGCGTCCCGGCTCTTTACCAACCTTGATAAATGTGTTGCAACGCCAATCCATTGTTCGCCGGAACACCAAGCGTGCATTACCCAGTTCTTCCCGTGCCAGATCAGCGATTTCCCTTGTAAGTATCTTGGAGCACCACTATCCGTTCAAAGACTCGAAAGGCAGGGACGAGCAGTACTTGATCGATGCTTTGTTTCCGCCCGTATTCCCGGATGGAAAGGATCTTTGATGAACCAGGCCGGAAGAACGACTCTTGTGCGCTCTACCACATGCGCAATACCCATCCATCTCTCCATCGTCTTGTGCCTTTCCCCTTGGGCAGTCCGGAGATCGACCGCCGCCGTCGCGCCTTCCTCTGGGCTGGTTACTGCTGTCGTTCCGGTGGCCGTTGCCGCGTCGCGTGGCCGCACGGTGCGGCCGGCCGCCGGAATTGGGGGGCCTTGGCGTCCTCGACTTAACGCGCGCCGGCGTCGCGTTCGGGTCGATGGGAATGGCTCCAGCAGGATCGCACTGACTCTGGCTTGGGCAGCCCTACCTGCACGCCATGACAAGGCTGCACGGGCGCTGTTCGATGCGGCCACTTACTCGATCGTCGGCGATGGCGAATCCACTCTCTTCGGGAAGATCGTTGGCTCAATGGCACCGGGCCCGAGGACTCAAGCCCCCCGCCTGTTCTCTGCCATCCGAAGGTCTGGGAGGCGGCGGACGGTGGCGCGGGCACTCCAAATAGAGGACTTGGGTACGTGACATCGTTGGGGCACTCACGGTTCCGGTTCTTTTGGAGTATCTCCAGTGCGGGACCTCGTCGATGACTTCGCACTCACTCCGGTGTCCCGCACAAGCTCTCTGGCGGGCGCCGGTCACCGGATGGTAACTACTCTTCTTCGTCGGCCTACTCGCTATGTTCTTTGGTTCGTCGATGCCGCCGGGCGCAAAGCTTCTTTGGAAAGCCTGCGCCCGCCAAAGGTGAAGCACTTCCTCTGGCTAGCTATGCATGGCCGTTGCTGGACCGCTGATCGTCGACGCCGCCACGGTCTGCAAGATGATGATGCCTGTGCTCTCTCGTGGTCAGCTACCGAAAACCATGGAACACATCCTTCTAGGGCGTGTCTTCACCCGGCAGCTTTGGCACCACGTACTTCTCAAGCTCGGCCTTGATCATGTCATCGTTCTCTTGCGGGAGAATGTCTTCTCTTGGTGGCTTCGCTCCAGGAAGCTGGTTCCCAAGGCTGCTAGGCCGGGTTTCGACTCGCTCTTCATGTTGATTAGTTGGAACGCCCGGAATGAGCGCAACTCGAGGACCTTCCGGGGGAGCTTCTGCGTCGCCTATGCAGCTGCTATCACGGACGCTTGATGAAGCGCGAGACTGGCTCCTCGCTGGCTTCAGGAAGCTTAGCCTGCTGATCGCACTTCTTTAGGATTGTGCCTTCGCGCCGCCTGTTGTCGAAAAATTGCTATGTAATAGTCCTTTAAGCATGCTCTAGTTGCGCTTGTGGTAATCATCATTACCACCACGCGGTCCTGCCTTTGATTGTACGGTGTGACTCTTCTTCCTCTTAATGAAACACGTGCGATGCACGGTCTCCAAAAAAAACAAAGGCCGTGTGATCTAATGGCCTTATTTGTTCATGCCGCCTATTCAGCTTTAGTATCAATTTATTTATTTTGGCCAGAAACCGATTATGAGCTGTACCAAGCTCTAAGTTACACGCATCCTGATATAGTGTGGCCTCAAAAATATCAACTCGAACACATCAAACATTGACTTGAATAGGTAGACGAATCATCGACTTATTAACCACAACGAAACCGGCCTGTTTACTGTTGTCAAAAAAAAAAAAAAAACGAAACCAGATTACAAAGTATGGTTGGATGGAGAGTTTATTCGTTTATAGAATCGCAACTAATTAAATATCACCATGTAACGAGGCCAAGTACGAGAGCACGTAACAGAGTTATCATCCAACAATTTTCTGTAGCGCGCGCTCTTATCATAACGTGTAGTGTTATGTTTTTTTTTTTTTTTGGCGGGAAAAATCTTTCGTATGTTCTGGTGAGAAGCGCACAAAACGGGAACTCTTGTTCAGTACGTGTGTTCAAACATGTTGCCACACAGAAGACTACGCCCGCTGCGCGGGCATGCGTCATTTCTACTTTCTAGAATAGGTACCGCGTCATCGCTAGTCTATAATCAGCAAGCGCAAATTGTTAGGATGCAGTAGTTAAACCCAAATTATCAGCCACAAATCGTCTCCTTCCTATGTCGTCTTGTTACGATAACACGAAGGAATGTATGTCTTTAAGTGTGCAGTGAACGTGTTCCCCGGCCGTGTGGTTCTAGAACCTTCCTGCGCATCTTTGGAGAATGAGCGACGAGCGAGCGAGCCACCTAGCCGGCGTCCGGCGACGGTCTATCCCCCTCCTTGCAGCGGCTTGCGCATGGCAGCCTGGCCGTCCACGTTGACGTACGGCGACGCGATCACAACCCCACAGCCTTTTGCGGTCCCCAGCAGCTGAATTCACGGCCGGGAATCGCCCGCCGACGTGGCCCCCGCCGCATCGACGACGGCCAACCTCGTCATCACGGGCAGCTATCCGCCCTCCCCTACCTCTATAAAGCCTCCATGCATCCCAGCACAGCACAGCACAACAGCAGCAGAAGCAAGCCGCAGCACGCAGCTACTTCGATCGTGTGCCACTGCCACAGCTACTAGCCAGCAGCCGCGAGCAGTTCTCTTCTGCCACCGACGACGACGGGCCGGCCGGCCACCTAGTCCACCGTACGTACGTACGTGCAGCCGTGCACTTCCGATGGCGACCACGGTGATGTCCTCCGCGAGCTCCCTCGCCGTCTTCGCCACCGGCGCGCGCGCCAGCGCCGGCGCCGGCCGCTTCCCCGCCACCCAGCTCCCGACGGCGGCGGCCGGGCGTGTCGTCGCGCCGCGCCGCCGCGCGCTGGTCGTCAGGGCCTCCAAGCAGACCGAGGAGACGAAGCCGGGGCTCTGGGACGCGCTGGCGTTCAGCGGGCCGGCTCCCGAGCGCATCAACGGCCGCCTCGCCATGGTGGGCTTCGTGTCCGCGCTCGCCGTCGAGGCCACCCGCGGCGACGGCCTCCTCCCCAGGCCGGCAACGGCGCGGGGCTCGCGTGGTTCGCCTACACCGCCGTCGTCCTGTCCGCCGCGTCGCTGGTGCCGCTGCTCCAGGGGAGAGCGCCGAGAGCAGGAGCGGCGGGTTCATGACCGCCGACGCCGAGCTCTGGAACGGACGCCTCGCCATGCTCGGCCTCGTCGCGCTCGCCGTCACCGAGTACCTCACCGGCGCGCCCTTCGTCAACGTGTAAATACGTTTGTAAATGGAACTGGTCTAGTATACGCGTGTATATGTACGTATGCATGCATGTATGCAATTACAACAGCTTGGAAATTACTGTATTTGTAGGATTCTCTGAAAAAAATATATAAAAAGAATAGTTTCAGAGTTTTGCAACACTTCGTGTCTTCGTTTGATGATAAATTGTATTGTCTCCAGTCTCCGTGCAAAATCCGGATGCCAAATTGAGTGTGGGTCCACATTCCACACACATGGAAGACAGAGGACAGACCTGCTGCGTTGGCACCTGGGAGTAAAACAGGATTCCTGGCTGATTAATGTGGTCACGCCAGAATGACATTAATTTTTGCAAGATTAACTAGCATTAATTTTTGTAAGATTAATCAACTAGTGCACATCTATAAAGATACTTTGTTTTCGGTGAACCGGGATCGCACTATTCATCACACTGTTCATTGTACTGGGAACCCCTCACATGTTCCTGTTCATCTACAGCAATGAAACCCGTCCACAGCACCCGGGATCGCACTGTACACAGCGGGATCGCACTGTATCCACCGTTACTGTTCACACCTGACACGTTACTGCTCGTACCTCCATTTTTCCAGTTCCTTTTTTCCCCAAGCCTCATCCCCACGCGAAGCGTGGGGGCCTCACTTTAGTTTTCATAGTTCATGTGTGAGAAAGCCATTATTATCTTAAATTAATGTCGTTAAATCTTAGAATAAATCTAGAAAGATACGAGCATAAAAGTCAACGAGTTACAAAATTGAACAAATTCCACCGTAAAGAAGATAACCAATCTGTATACAACTTTAATAAAGGGAAGAAGGAAATTAAAAAAAGATGCTCGAGCCTGGAAAATCAGTCCTTGAGTTTCATATACTATTGTCCATCGTGATATATTGCTCTGTGTAAATATTTGCTTGCTGAGGATACGGTTTAAAACCATAGAAGGTGGCTGATGACGGATACTATTATTCTACGACAGAGAGTCTATGTGCACCAAAGAGTATTTTGATAGGATATTGAATTGGTTAGGGAGTACTTAAATAGATTGAATTTTTTCGCATCTTATCAAAACATTTCACTAGTATTATGAAAAGTGATTCAAATTGCTTTTACCAGAATTTATAACTTTCAGCTTTATATTATTAACATAATTAATTCTAAATGAGCTTTAGTACCTCTACAATAAAATGACTTGTTGTACTAATTTTATGAAAAGCAATTAGAGCTAGAGGGATGGGCTATTCACAACTAGAATTTTCTACTTCTTCTAGTGATGTGGGTTTTTTCTAGTGCGTTAGCATTTAAAATTTAGTATTTTTCCTCCTAGCGAGAATTTCTATGTGCTATGACTAGTTGTAGTATTTTATTGCCACTTAAAAACACTAGGAGAATTTTACTAATTTGGAAGGGATTATTTCCTCTTCAGACCCTCTCTCTTTTTTTTTATGTTTGAGGTATATTGTTCCAACACGGATGGCAAATAAATAATTTGTTGGTACCCCAACCCAAAATGCTGTTCAAGGACTCACCACCTTTATATAAAAAAAAAAAAAAGGTAGAGCCCACTACAAGCAAAGCAAGGGGAATATTGATACTAGCAGGTAACCCCGCGCTTTGCACGGGCAACAGTACACAGTGAAATAGTAGTGTGTCCAGTAGACTTGGGTGAAGTGGCAAGGTGGCATATATATCTCGGCCAACTATGATTCAAATATAACATTTAGTTTTGTACCATGTATAAATATATCGAACATAATGACATTTTGTGCATGGAGAATAGGAGAAAGTAAGAAGTTTTGGTGCTTCATAGGCCACTGCTGATAATGGGGAGATGCTGATATTGCATGTGTGCTGAACAAAAAGCACAGAAATGTACTTTCTCTGCACTTGAAGGTGAATTGATTCCTGTGTAGAGATCAAAAAGGAGGTTTGAAACTTGGTATGAAAGGTAAAAGAGATTAACAAACACAGCATTTTACTGAGAAATTTTTTTTGTGGATGGATGGGTAGGAGGCTTAATACCTGATGAGAACAAAGTGGCTCAATAATATGGATTATGGAGCGCTCAGAAACGTGATTTTATAAAGGGGCAGCAAAATTAAACCTATGTAATCCTTACTATGAGGATGGTATGTCCTGCAGATTAGATCTCCCAAACTTTCATTAAGCAACAATAATGTTATTAGCACTATTAAGGACAAATGGCAATGGCAAGGAAATATTAATACAACATGTGTATTTAGTATAAGGTTTAGGAACTGGTTCTGTGTCCTTCAAAAAGTTAAAAGGAGTTGACAAACAGAGAAGGTATTTGGTCAATAGGAGGGACTGCAGTGTGGAAGGCAATGCAATAACATTTATTTGTTTCATGGCCTAAACATGAATTTGTCAGGAGAGCAACAACAGGAATACCATGAGGAGAGATGTCAGTGTAGGTAGCACGAAGAGAGGTGGCAGCATCAGAGATAGGTGTATATCAGGATGCATTGCACGACAACACCTCATTGCTTGACAGTGTGTCACTTGGGATCCTGATGTTGATTCTCCATCCTATGTAACCCGCTTGTTGCCAGGGCATTCTGTAGTGAGGGGTAAGAAAAATTAATAATCTCTATAATATGTTGATTCTAACAAATAAATGTCTGCCTTCATGGTCTCCTTAGAAAGGAACAAACATGGGAAGGCAACATCCAACTAATCCAAACATTGATGGTTCTGAATGGAAGCTTTTTAGTGGAAGAAATAAACTGCAATAGACAAAAGCACTTCCGTGGGATAACCTACTGAAGTAATAATAGGGTGAACTACACTGAATGTTTTGTAAAATAATACAAAATAATTTGCAGCATAGTAATACTTCTAGTAATAAAGAAACCAACTGGAGAAAAGAAGCATACAATTATAGGGTGCACTACTCTCTGTATGATCGAACACCACAATACCTTTGGCTGTTTCAGAGGCCAGGTAACTCCTTGGTCAGCTCCTGCATTCTATGAGCATGCAGCAGGTCTGCAGATCACAAAATCAAAACAACAGGTAGGGAGTTTAGGAACCACCCGCATGATATCTTTTGAAGGAAATATTCAATAGGTACGGGCTGCCTGTAAGGCACCACATAATTCAGTAAATTCTTGAAATCTCAATATAATTCAGTTTGAAGGTTAGCCACTTTCCAAAAGGGTAAAGAAACAACAGGGCATGTTATGGAAATGTAATTGTCTCATACAAAATTATGAAGTACGGAGCTGACCTGTTATTATGTTATGGTCATGGCTGTCGAACACCTATTTGTTCCAATATGAATGCAGAAAAGGAAGTCAGTGTCCATATATATGGAAAGAAAATGATTCCAGAGTCCAGACCTTAGCACTGTACAGGCAGGAGCAAAATAACCTAGGAGATCAAAAAAGGGAGAGGATCCCTAATTATTTGCAAATTGAGATTAATCAATTCCCTTGCACAAATCATAGAAGATGAAATATACAATTGGGGGGTACCTTGTGAGCAGCACCTATTGAGATGGATGGTTCATTTTCATCACAGGCTTTAGAGCAGCAAAGATTGTCATCACGTGTACACAGCTATGACATGCACATAGCACTGAAACTTGAAGTGAATCTGAAGTAGAAAGCAGCGGTTCCGTCGGCAGGTGTTGACACTCGCCATCGCCCCTTGCCCGGTGGGGAGTTGAGGTTGGCTGGCGGGGGCAACCCGTGCCAGGGGCCGGTGGTGAGCGGCGGCTGCCTGGCAGCCGCGCACAGCGCCCCAGCCACCACACAGGAGGTCGGGAGAGAGGGGCAGGCAGCAAGGTGGGGGAGGGCGGGCCGGAAGCCGGCGCACCTGGGCCGTAGTTGCGCCTCAATTCCCTTGGGGCCCTCTGTCTTGGAGGAACCGAGGCTCCGCTGGCGCTCCCGTCGTCCAGTTGTTGGCTATGACTGAGGCCTAGCAATCCGACGCAGGGGAGAAGCGCTGGCCGAAGCTACCGCCGGAGCAGGCGGGTGAGGAGGAGAGGAAGAAGGCACGCCCGCCGACGCGCTGTCCCGCAGCTGAGAAGAGGGGAGGAGAGGAAGAAGGCAGGCTTGCCGTGGCGTCGTCCCGCAGCTGAGAGGAGGTTGACGGAGCAGATGGGGATGGAGCAGAGGGCGCGGCCGCCGTCCAGCGGGTGAGCAGCGCTGGGCGGAGAAGACGGGCGTGGGACGCGGAGCAGAGCAAAAATCGGCGACGCCGTCGTCGGCCTCGTCGGCCCGTCGCGCTGCGGTGAAGGACGTAGGGGCAGGATGGATAAGGCTGATGGGCCTGAAGAAGTGCATCGAGGGGCTTCTAGAGAAGTAGACAGGCAGGTGGGCTTCTAGAGAAGTGGACAGGCAGTACTTGCGTTGCGTGTGTAGCACTGGAAGTGGCGTAGGATGAAAGCGGCTCCAAGAAATCGCAGACGTTCGACCAGAGATCGGACGGCATACGTGAAAGGGCGACGTGGCCTAAGGACGGAGCAAAAAATAGGATGAAAGCGGCTCCAAGAAATCGCAGACGTTCGACCAGAGATCGGACGGCATACGTGAAAGGGCGACGTGGCCTAAGGACGGAGCAAAAAATGGTATACGAAAATAAGGGTATATAATATAATATAATAATCTCTACTCCTAAAACACGCCTATGGTTATCGTCCACACGGCAGGACTACGCCCTGCCCAATACCAGTCCTCCGGCACTCCAATATCTTTTATCCTTCTCGCGCACGACTCCCAGCCACGCCGCCTGTCTCTGCCGAGCCTCGAGCCCCGAGCCCCGGGCTCTCTCTGACCCTGCTTCCCAGCCTCGAGCGCCGAGCTCCCTCTGACCCTGCTCCCCATCCTCGAGCTCCCTCCGATCTTCCGACCCGGCGCACCCGGCCGCCGCCACGACGCCGCCGTCGCAACCCAGCACGCGGGCGTCCACCTGCCCGCCGCCTCGACGCCGCCGCAACCCAGCACGCGGGCGTCCACCTGCCCTGCTGCCTCGACGCTGCACGCGAGCGTCCACCTGTTCCACCTCGACGCCGCCGCAATCCAGCAGCGGGCGTCCACCAGCTCCGTCTCGCGGTTCCTTCCCAGTTTGAGACGAAGATCTGGAGCCACGCCCTTGCTTGGGACCGCCGCCGCCCTCCCAGGTGCCCAGGTCTCGTCGGGTTCGAGCCTTTTGCCGGCGACGAGCACTTCAAGGTATGCTGCCCCTTCTGTTCCCTTCCGTGCAAAACTGAGCACCCGAACAGCCTACTCACAAGTGTATGCATGTATTATGCCTACTAACCTGGGTGTTTTGGCAAAATTTGTTGGGTGTACACACATGACCTTGCCCCTGCTGCGTGCTAGAGTAGCCGACTGGATTTTGTTGGTAGTGCAGATGGCAGTTCAAGTCTCTTTCATGTCTTTCTGCTACTTTGATTTGTCTACGTGTGGTTTTAGGGTGCTTGGTTATGGCTCAAGATTAGGAGTTTGTTTGAAAATCAGCGTCATTATTGAGACTTGGTCTTGTATCTACTGGTTGAGGGTTAATTATCCCATCTACTGGTTGAGGGTGGTTAGATGTCTCCTATAATTCCCCGGTTAATTGCAGCTTCCTGTTTTGTGGGACGTGGGTGCCTACTGAAATTGGACTCTTGATTCTTTGGTTCTTTTTCCTGCCTCTATTTTCTCCTCTTTTATGCTGCTGCAGACAAGAAGTCCATATGGAAGATGTTTGAGTATAGACAACGGCACATTCCAACATGTTGAATCTTGGAGTTTGGATCTGATGACACTGTCATGATTATCAATTTGGAATCAACCTTAGTGTATGTTCTGTGTGTATACATGTCCATGTGATTTTGAATCACTAACTGAATCTGAATGTTTTCAGTTGCTGAATCTGAATGTTTTCAGTTTGAAGGATCTAGCAACCACGCCCCACTTATCGACCTTAGTGTGCATCAATCATCGGAAGCAAAAACTAAAGCACGGTCCAACCAACACCAAGAAGACAGGTATATGAACTACTATTCAGCATTACAATGTTGACAACATGACGCATAGCTCATGCCACAACCTGAAAGCTCTCTCTGGCCTTGCTCATTGTCTGACACACACATAGATGCACACAGCTGTCCTCACAGTTTAATTAGGGACTACAGAATAGTAAGGTGGATGTGAAATCCAGAAGTGAGGAAAAATGCACTCTTTATATAGTCTGAGCTCAAAGGTTGATGCTTCAGCTACACCTACTATTTTTGAGTGTTTCAGAAAACTAACAGCACTCTGCACCAGATCCCCTCTCAGTAGATCAGTAGATACAAGAGCTGTCTTTCCCTTTCTTACTTCCTGCTCCTTTGTGTCTTGCAAACGAATATATAATTAGAAGCAGTCAGCACCAGCATGAAGAAACTAACAGCTCCTTTGTGTGCTGCTCCTTTTTGGCCATATAGGTTTCTTTTTTTCAGCGAGTTTTTTATGAATATTAAATAGCAAGGTTCTGCTCTCTAACTTCTCTGCTGGTGCTGACTGCTGCAGCTTTGAGTGTCCAACTTGTGGCTGCCGCACTGCTGCAGATCACCCTAGCAACAATCCAGGTTTTGCCTCGCTCCCATTCATGATCCGGCATGCCTTACTGTTCATGTTCCAGCAAAACCCATATTCTATTTTCTATATTCCCTACACAGCTGTGCCTTGGAATTTTCACTTTCGCAGTCATTAACAATATTCCCTACACTGCTGCACCACTCTCTGAATTCTAGATCAATAAGTGCAAAACTTGCCTATTACCATTTGATATATGGTGAAGAGACTGGAGCCTTTTTCATTTGAAATATGCTGAAGAGAGTGGAGCCTTTTCCAGGAGTAGTGTGTTGCTTGGGAAGGTTTTTGATGACCCAACAAAATATCATCTACCATGTCTACATTAATATTACACACTAAGATTTTGTTAGATAAAATTTGTTTCCTTTGAATTATGTTGACTGAAATTGTAGTTCATAAATTGAATCTTTTCTGATACACAGAGGCATATTGTTCCTGAAAAGAAAAAACTCCAGTACTAGAGAGAGAGAGAGAGAGAGAGAGAGAGAGAGAGAGAGAGAGAGATGTCGAGACCACTGTTGTCAGTGACGAGTTTGATAATAAAATTAGTTTGGTTGATATTTTCCTTATATAATTTTTCCCTGGAGTATAGATATATACAGTACAGAGAGTAGCGCATGAGAGTAATTTCTGATTCAAGCTAGGGATTAATTTTGTGTTCAGTTTCATCACAATGGAGCCTATGCAAAATAATGAAGGTCGTTTACCATTTGAAGACTTGACAAACACTGTCAATGGAGGTAACTGTTTATAATATATGCATGTCCAAGCACGTTTTCACTTGCATTATTTGTGGTAATTAAGAAAATGTCAATCAACTAATTTTCAAACAGGTGGTCAGGCGGCATCAAATTCACAGGCACAAGTTGATGAATGTGTGCAGCGAAAAAGGCAAAGAGAAAAGGCACGACATGCAGCAATGACTCGAGAAAAAAAGGGATGAAAAAAAAAAAAAAACGCAGAGAAAAGTATCATAGAGAAAGGCAGAAACTGCACTAGCTGCTGGGGCGAGAGGTCCACCGCAAACAAATTTTAACATTTGTTCTTGTATAGCTATAATATCATTATTATTATTATTATTATTTATACAGGTGTTGGGGTTGAATTAAACAAGGAAAACTCTGATGGCTATGAAGATAGTGACTGGCTATATCGGAATGACTCATACCAACCTGTCCAGATTGATAAAGATGACAAACGTACCATTTTGTTTTTTTGTTCCTATACTAATTATTTTTTCTTGTGTATAATGCCGAGGCCAAGGTTAATATCATGTTATTATATATGTGTAGATGACTGCTTAGCTAAATGTAAAGATCAAAGTGGCATAATTGACTTGACTGATGCATCACCTGATCTAAACCTAGGTACATTGTTTTCTTCATAAATGTTATCTATTTGAAAAAAAAGTGTAGTGGGCAACCCAATTACTGTTCATGATAATCTAATAACTAATGGATGTTCTTACAATATGTGCCCTTCTGTAATCTAGCAGAACAAATAAAAACACAGCATAGACCCGATTCAGGCAACCCGATCAACCACCAAAAACAGAAAGGGTCGAGGAGCGCGTATTGGAGGGACCGGTACTTTAAGATGACACGACCAGAGGAAGGCTAGGCAAGAACAACAACGGTTGCATTCTATGGTGCCCACATGAAAGGACGCGTCTAGAAACTCTATGCGGAAGCTAAGAGGGACACGGAAGGACACTCTACATCCTAGGTCTATCGCCATGGAGAACCCACTATATATTTCTGAGGTTGTGTGGCCCACTACGGGCGCATGTAGACCAAAATCCAGTGATTGGGTTATACCAGAGTTTAGTGCAACACCACTTTATATTCCTCCTCCCCATGAGGAGGAAGATGAAGGATGCAATGGGTTATCGCCTGGCCATATGAAGCCAAGGCCAAATGTTCCATCCGGACAAAGACATGCGTTGTTGAGCAATCGTAACACGATGTTTGAGCGTCGCATTGGTTCAAACACAAGGACATCTAATAAACATGGTGATTGCATGGTCAAGACCGAAGTTGATGTTAACACTCACTTGCCTCAATCGGTCATGACCAACAACGGTAAATACTAATGCCTCATATCCCATTTAGGCGACCTATATATCATATTATATCTAACCGATCCATGGTCATTCTATGATTAAGAGAAAGGGTAGGACCCAATATCCGGGCTACATCAGCCACACGGACGGCACCACTATTTGATGATTGTGAATGCATGGCTAAAGAACACCCAAATGATAATACTCTTGCTTCAGTCAGTCTTGACCAACAATGGTATACTGATGCCTCATTATCCAACTTAGGCCACCTATATTATTATATACCACATTATAATTACTCAACCACGATCATTGATTATCAGAAATGACGGGACCTAACCTCCAAAATTACATCAACGGCATCGACGACACCGCTATTTGATGATAGTGGTAATTACAATATTTTCTATTATTCTATAAACTACTTCAACTACTTTGTTTATTTGTACCCGTGGTTCTACTGACTCACGTATCTTTGACGGTCATAGATGATGAAGGAGATATATTTGAAGAGGATGAGGAAGAGGACGAGGGACACCTTTTTGTTGGGCAGGGTATTTCCTTGAAATATTGAATAGAATGAAATCTTCCACTACTTAATCTAAACTATTGTGACTTAAATGTCATTTTAGATGTGCAAGATGATGATGTCCAAGACAATGACCTTGAGGAAGACACGGCTTCTATCCCTGAAGTACCTGACCAATATGAAAAGGTGTATAGTAACATGCCTACAGATACTCATATGCTAAAACCTCGCGCAAATTGCAAGTACTTTGCAATGCGAAAAGGTTTGAGCACGAACCCCCGGTTCTGTTGTCGCAGTGGAAAGGTCGAGCTCAAGGAACCAAAGATACCTAATGAGCTTATGAGGCTTTGGTCAAGTAATGATTCAGATGCTAGGCACTTTCGTAACAACATTAGGTTTTTCAATGGCCATTTCTCTTTCACTACTCTATATTGTCGCCTCGATAGCGCTACCGCAAGCATAAGAAATAGTGGCATATACACCTTCCGGGTGCGCGGCCAGATCTATCACAACATAAGGTCATTTGGCAAAGAAGATGGTCAGGAGCCAAGACATCTTGAGCTTTACTTCTACGATGACGATCCAAGCCTTGAGCACCGCTATCGACGATGTCGTGAAGAGCAAAGCCAGAAAGACAAGGAAGTCATTGATAGACTTGTGCCCATCCTTCGTGATAACCCATACTTGCAAAATCTTAGGAGTTTGGGCCAGGCTGCAGACCTTGAGGACTATTGTATCGAACTAAACCTTGACAAGAGAATGGATCAGAGAAGATATAACGAGCCATCAGCTTCAGAGGTGGCTGCTGTTTGGGTTGAGGGAAGCGAACTTCTTGGTCAGTTCCAGAATAGTTTTGTCCTACATGGGAAAGATAGAAGTAGGCACGGCATCCGCTCATATCATGGATGTTATGATGCTCTTTCATACCCTCTATTCTTCCCGAAGGGTGAGCTTGGGTGGCACATGGATATTTCAAAGAAAGGAGTTAGTGTGAAAGAAGTCGCGGAGTACCGTGCCCTACAGAAGGCTCGTAGTGGGTCAGAAGAAGAAACAGGTTTGTTATTCTTCTTATTAATACTTCACATCCATGCACCTCTATGGTTATTCTACAAGCAACTCTAATTCATGCCTATTTTGTGTAGACTCCCCTGGTAGACTGTGTGTGTGCACGGCGTGACTACTACCGCTACAAGTTTCGGATGCGTCCCCGGAATATTTAACCCCATACTTTATGGCAAACGTCTATTCAACAATTTGCGTACGACACATACATCAAGATCGAGAGCTCGATTAGATTATATACGCAACCATCGACGGATATTAGGGCCGACCTGTACCAAGGATTGGTGGATAGCTTGCACGCCGGTGAAGGTAGATCAGAAGCTGTTGGAAAGCGGACAATGATGCCTTCATCATTTATTGGCGGCCCACGTGACATGAGGTGTCGGTACATGGATGCCATGGCTTTGGTACGGAGGTTTGGTAAACCGGACATCTTCCTCACTATGACATGTAACCCGAACTGGGACGAGATCAAGCGTGAACTCTACCCTGGACAGACGCCACAGGATCGTCCAGATCTTATTGTTCGGGTCTTCAAAGCAAAACTAGAAGAGCTAAAGGATAAGCTACTAAAAAAGATATCCTTGGAAAGGTCCGGATGCATGTGTATGTCGTGGAGTTCCAGAAGAGGGGTCTGCCACATGCATATTTTTTGCTAATCATGGATAGAAAGTACAAGATCATGTGCCCAGAGCAATATGATCTCCTCATCTCAGCTGAGCTCCCGAACAAGAAGAAATACCATGTCTTGTATAAGATGGTTACCAAGCATATGATGCATGGCCCTTGCGGAGTGCTTAATCGCAATTGTCCATGCACAAAGGGTTGTGAATCCTGCAAGAACCATTACCCTCGACCTTTCTGTGCTGTCACTGTATAAGGCAAGGATTCATACCCAGTTTATAGACGACGTGAAGATGGTCGAACGGAAAAGGTTCGTGGCCACGAGCTTGACAATAGATGGGTTGTGCCTTATAACCCATATCTCCTCTGCCTGTTCGACTGCCACATCAATGTTGAGGCATGTGGGAGCATCAAGGCAGCCAAGTATCTATTTAAGTACATCTACAAGGGTCATGATCGGGCCTCTATGGCGGTGAGAGAGGCTGACAAGGAGGATAATGAAGGGAACATCGATGAGATAAAACAATATAGAGATGCCAGATGGGTAACCCCTCCAGAAGCCTTATGGAGGATATACGGTTTTGATTTGAGTGACAGGTATCCTGCGGTTTTGTCCTTGCAACTCCATCTTCCAGACATGCACATGGTGTCATTTCACCAGCATGAGGGGGTTCAACGAGTGCTTAATCGTCCGGGTGTTGAGAAGTCAATGCTTACAACGTACTTCAAGATGAATAGAACAGATGAAAGAGCTAGAGGTATATTGTATTGGGACTTTCCTGAATTCTATACGTGGCAAGCACAAGGCAAATTTTGAAAAGAGAGGGTGCGTCGTGATACATTACGACAGATTGGAAGAATTGTGTCTGCCAATCCAGCTGAGGGGGAGCGTTATTATCTTAGGGTTCTCCCCGAACAACGTGGCAGGTGCAACCTCCTTTGAGTGTCTAAAGACCATTGACGGTGTAGTCCTACCAACCTTCGTGAAAGCTGCTTGAAAAAGAAGGGGGCCTAATCGAAAAAGGACAACACGCCGGATGAGAGTCTTATCGAGGCAACCGAGTGGATGATGCCATATGCGCCACGGCTCTCTTTGCAACAATATTGGTATTTTGTGAGCCTAGCGATGTGTTTGGACTATGGGAGAAACACAAGAAGGCAATGTCGAGGACTACAAAAGCGCAATAATCAGTCCCACCTTTATGGTGGAGCGGATGGTCCTTATAGATATTCAAAAATTGCTACAATCAATGCGTAAGGATATAAAGATGTACCCACTTCCCGATATCGACAAAGACATATGATGTCTTTTTCTCGATCTTCCTAGAGATTTTTTTGAGCGAGGCTAGCATAGAGGCTAACGAGGTTGATGTGGCTCTTTCGGACACCCTTAATAAGGAGCAAATGGGCGCATACGATGAGATTATGTCCTCAGTTGATACCGAACATGGGGGTCTCTTCTTTGTGGATGGTGCTGGCGGGACCGGCAAGACTTATTTGTATAAAGCCCTTCTCGCTACTATACGCAGTCAGAAAAAGATTGCTGTGGCAACAGCAATATCTGGTGTTGCAGCCTCAATAATGCCTGGTGGTAGAACCGCCCACTCGCGCTTCAAGATTCCCCTCACCGTTGATGATGGGTCTTCTGTACCTTCACAAAGCAGAGTGGTACTGCCAAGCTTCTTCGAGCATCATCTCTTATAATTTGGGACGAGGCTAGCATGACAAAGAGGCAGGGTGTCGAGGTGCTGGACAATAGTCTTCGTGATATAATGGAACGACCTGAGCTACCATTTGGAGGGAAGACCGTGGTGTTCGGTGGAGATTTCAAACGGAGTTCTTCTTCCCCGTTGTTCAAGAGGGTCGAGGGCTCAAGTATTCGGTGCCTCACTACGAATGTCGTACCTTTGGAATTCTATGCGGCATCTAAAACGGTGCGTAACATGAGGGCAAAAAGTTTACCCATGGTTTGCGTGATTACCCGCCGCGTGTCGGTGGAGGTTTTGAGGAGACAACCGGTGACGATGAAATACGCCTTCCTCATGATATATGCATACCACACACCGTAGAAGATAGTGATCTTGATACTCTAATTGATTGCATATTCCCCGAGCTCAATGCAAACATGTCAAGCGTAGATTATATCACCTCTTGAGCGATATTATCTACACGGAACGATCGGGTTGATATGATTAATATGAAGATGATATGTCGTTTCCATGTGGATGAGATGGTGTACCATAGCTTTGACCGCAGGCGGTAGACGATCCACACAACTACTACCCACAGGGATTTCTGAATACTTTGACACCCAATGGTCTACCTCCACATATGTTGAAGCTAAGATTAGTCTGTCCAAATATATTGCTTAGGAACATTGACCCCGAACGGACTTTGTAATGGTACCGGGCTTATCATTTGGGGGTTCCAAAAGAATACCATAGACGCAGAGAAATTGTGTTGGGACAACATCTTTGAAAGCGGGTCTTTTGCCTCACATACCCTTATGCCCATCGACGATGAGATGTTCCCTTTTCAATTTAAGCGAAAAGCAGCTCCCTATTCAAATTCGGCTTTGCAATGACCATTAATAAGGCACGAGGCGGACTATCCCTAACGTCGGGGTATACTTGCCGAAACCAGTGTTCTCGCACGGCCAATTATATGTAGCACTATTAAGAGTCACGGCAAGATCGAACATTAGGATCCTAGCCGTGCCGCCTACTGAGAAGGATGTGAGCAAGGGGAAAGAGAAAGGAAAAGGGAAGAAGAAACCGGCAAAGGATATATTCACGAAGAATATCTATAAAGAAGTTCTTACTCTATAAAAGAGGTAATATCACGTATTCATACATATTTTTTAAGACAGTCAACAATACTTTAGCTTTAAATATTAACAAACAACTTTTATATGCGGGGATACTTGCAACACATCCGGAATAACCGAAGTGACGATATGATTGTTGGTGCTTGCTTGCGTCAGTACCCTTTATGGTGTTGTTAAGAATGTGCGGTATTATGGTTTACCGATGATACACTTAGGACAAAATTAATGTACAACACATGTACGGTCTATTTGTTTTGTTGGTTGTTAACAAATAGATGATGTACATTGTCAAGCTCGCACAATATTGATATTCCGAAAATCAGGCTCGCAATGCAGTTTTTTGGGTAACAGTACATTACATGTTCATACATATATTTTCACGGTATTAATTTTTTCGTTGCAACGCATGGGCATTTACCTAGTAATAATATATATATATCTCTACAGCTAAAGAATTTACAGTGCAATCGTCCACCCGGCAGAACGAAACCCACCTGCCAAAAGTTTACCATGGGCGCTCCCAGGCATCCCTCGACACCGGGCCCACCAACCTGGTGGCTTCCGCACGCGCGTGCTAAGGGACCCACAAGGCCCGAGATTCCGCCTTTGCACGCGCTCCCTGTAGAAGTCGAAAGATGGGATTCCGTGAATCAAATCCGCCAGCCGCCGCTGCCCTTGCCTGTGCACTCGCCCTCACCAGTGACACGCGGCGGGCGAGCTCTCGGCTTGCGCTGGCGAGCGGCGGAGGCGCGGCCACGGTGAGTGAGCTTGTGGCTCGCGTGCCGAGCGGGGGAGGCTCGGCTAGCGAGACCGGGCGTGGCGGACGAGCTCGCGCTGGCGAGCGGTGGAGGTAAGGCTGTGGCGACAGTGCGCGGCGGGCCAGCTCGCGGCTCGCGCTGGCGAACGGCGGAGGCGCGGCGGCCGCGACGACCACGCGTGGCGTGCCAGCTCGCGGCTCGCGTGGGCGAGCGGTGGAGGCGCGGCTGCCGCGACCGCGTACGGCGACCACACACCGCCGCCGCTGCTTTCCTCGCCTCCGCCCTTGCCCGCCGCCACCACAACGCCATGCCGAGAAAGAGAATGACCGATGACGGAGCGCCGAGAAGCGGAGCTCGACCTCGCCGTGCGCGTCCGCTCTGGTGTCCTCGCGTCGGCCCTCGCCCGCGCCGCCGCAACGCCGTGCCAGAAGGAGAAGGAGCGACGACGGAGCGCCAAGAAGCAGAGCTCGACCTCGCCTTGCGCGCCGCTCTGTTGTCCTCGCATCGGCCTAGCGCAGAGGCTGTACACTTGGTGGCCGCGCCCACGGCCCAGCGCAGCGGCAAAGGGAACGACTGAGGTAGGATTGTAGGAAATCCTCCAACGACTGCATCCTGCTGCACTACCATCCTCTTCGTCATCATCGACGGCGCCGAACGGGCAGGGCAGCAGCATCCTCGTCCTAATCTCGTCCACTACCTTAAATCCACAGCAACTCGCCCTGCCCAACCGTCGCCCTTAACCTCAATCCACGGCAACTCACCCTCCCTAATCAGGGGCGGCAGCAGCTTGCCGCGCCCCACGTCCCACCTCGATTCGTAGCAGCGCCCTGGTGCGGCTATGCTGGTAACTTGGTAAGGCTCTCCCTTCTCTGTCGTAGTACAAGGCAGCAAATCAGCAGGTGGAGCTACAACTCCAATTGCAATCTCATGATGATCCCTGCTAGGTCAATACAATCCTGATGTCAATTTATGGAAGGCTTTGCAGATACAGTATAGCCACTTTTCACTTGGTGTACTGCACTTGAAGTTTCTGTCAATACAATCCTGATGTCAATTCAAGGATTTATTTTTGGTAAAGAAGAGCTTCCTGATATGTTATTATGCAGGGAATGGGGGCACATAATCTGTTGCAATTAAATGTCTGGGCATCCAAAGGTATAGTATCTCTGATTTTCTCGCCACTTCTGAAATGCAGCAGTATCGAGTTGACTTCACAATTCTAGCTCTTTATATGGTGCAAACCTGAAACAACATGCTGAATGTCCAAGGTGAAAGTGATATGGCATTTCAAGATTTTTTTTCACTCCTGCCTATTGTTCAGGTCCGGCAATTGTATGCGGAAGTGATTTTGAGCAGTCCGCTCTTGTCAATTATTTGATTTTGTTGTGCTTCTTTTTCTTTAAGACAATCTATCTGTTTAATCACTGCCTCCATTCACTGCTCACTCTCGGGCAATTGGTATGCAGAGACACAAAGAAAATGAAATATAGAGGAAAAGGAACTCAATTCAGTTTCAATTTAGGACCACTGGTACTATTTTATTTTATAAGATTGTGAGCCTTCACTGATTCTGAGATAATTATGTACACAGTTTCTCAATGAGCTTTTTGTTGATTATTAGTAGACTGATGAATTATCTCATCACAGTGGATTGTGTGATTAGTTAACTCTATTCTTTCTGATATTTCCTTAGGTTGCTGACAATTCCAATCACAGCTTGAAGGTCCCTGAAAGATTCTGATCCTTCACTGATTCTCAGGTAATTATGTACACACTTTCAGATATGGTGTTTAGCAATGTACTTCCAAGTAATGTAATGAGGATATTTCAGTACCGGAATTGGTAATATACATCCCCATACAGTATGAAGTTGTCTACATAGAAATTTCAGTACTAGAGTTGGTAGAAATTTCACAGCTACCTGACTTAATCAATTTGAGTTTGTAGCTAGGAACTTCCATGGCTCTCTAGCTCACTGAACCAGTTAGCTCGTGACAACAGCTATAGCTGAACATTCCTTGCTGCTGGCTTTTTGCTTCCTTCTGAAACAGTAGGGAGGAATTATTATTGTGTTACTTTGTATATTGTTCCATCCATGCTTCTGAAATTAGGGGCTTCTGAAATTCATCTACGAACTGCAAAAGAATTAAGTTAGATCAACATAGTTACATTGGTTAGGCATTACCTGTTCGGTCCACACTTTGGCTAGCCTAATTTGTAAAAGCATTGTTAGGAACATATACATCATACTTTGGTTGGCTTAATTTGTAAAAAAGCATTGTTAGAAAAATTAAAAAGAAAAAAATTGGTTACTTAATCTGAGCACTATTTGGTTGGCATAGTATTTTAATTGAACTTTTAGCATGACGACATTTGAAATGACCTGATCTGGCAGTAATGACTAATGAGGATCCCTTAGTATTTGGGATCCCTATACTTCGTGGTCCAGGCTTTGAAAGGTAACTTCAGTGGTGTTATGTCTAGCTGAGATATGAATCAATTTATGCACAATTTTCTACTCGTGCAGCTTACAAGCACAATCAAGTGCATCTCTGAATATGTCTATCTTTTCAGTTTCATTTCTATTTTGATAGTAGCATGGAGGGTTCATTTATTAGTCAGCTAAGTGCAATACCTCCACTATCTCACCTTAAGATGTTTGAAATTTCTGTTTCAGGGTTTCTTTGCTTCAGCTCTTATTTCATTTGGGTTTAGCATGCTGACGCTGTTCACGTTTTTACTCAAAATTGGTCAGTACCTACAAGTGCAGTTTATTGGCTACAGGATAATATCACACAAATAGGTACTCCATAGGTTTTATGTTAATATGTTGTTTTTTTCTCAGATTGTGAACCATGCTAATAGGCCGCCGATTTGTCAGGATCTGCCGCTGATTCTCGTCCTCCACTAAAGTCGCCTTGCACTGGCCCATTCTTCCCATGCTAATTTTGCGCAGGTGGGGTTTCGTTTTGTTGGGTTGGACAATTGCAATGTAAATTTTTTAGTTGTAGGGTATTATTTTTTTCCCCGTTGCAACGCACGGGCATTTACCTAGTATACTAGAAAACTGGGAGCGGCGTTGCCGCTCCATCTTTGATAACCCATATTGGCCTATGATTAAACAATAGAGTATTGAAGGTGAATAGGAAGCGCTAGCTGTTAAGATATTTTCTCATCTAATGTGATAGGAATATATTCCATGATAATCAGCGATAATAGTTCTTCACAAAAATGAATGAGCAATACAAGATCGATGAAGACGTGAATCCATGAGCTTTAGTATGATTTATTGTAATGGCATAATACACATATTCCTCTCACTTATGTTAAACTCCAGGGAAAAAATATTGCATGCTCTAGTATAGATAACAAGTAAATATATTATATTGAATAATCATCAAATGTTGCGATGGCTAGATAAAATCAGCTGATTTCTATTACAGTTAATTTGAACATCAGAAGCTATCTGGGGTCTACTACATATAACAGAATCAAAATAGTTGTGAATGGAAATTAACTGTTATGTACGATTATGATTGTTAAAATGGTATAACATAATAAAGACTTAAACAAAAGCTAGTGCTCAGAACCAAAAATTTATAATATTGATAATGATGATGGGAGATGAGCTTTAAAGAGAAACAAACTTTGGAACTCCGATGAACACCCATGGACCATGTGTGTAGTTTGGAAGCAACCTTGCCTCCCATCTTTGGTGATATCGACCAGCTGCTTATCAGCCAAATACCACTTAACCAGATAATGTCCCAAACTGATCTTGAGCAGATGGATAACTGAAGCATGAAGTGCACCCGAAGAGAAGAAATCACAAGCACTAATCGCTGGCAAAGTGTGCGTGTGAATCATGAGTTCATGACTCCTTGCCAATTGGTTGCACAGGTAGCACAAGCCTTGCCAATTGGTTGCACAGGTAGCACAGCAACCACCACAAGCAATGCTGCAGTCAGAGTTGAGGCTCAAAAAAAAAAAAATGCTGCAGTCTGCTATGTTAGCCGTGAAAATTATGATAGATTGGCGGAACCGAGAACTGAGCTATGTTCAGAGATGCAGGGAAGCATACACCTAAATCTGTAGGAATCGAACTCGAAAGAGATGTGCTATTTGTATAAACTGAAATGTATCTCAAATCCTCTAGAACGGTGACTGAAAGAGCATAATAAAGAAAACAAAAGGCGCCTGAGGGAGTGCAGTTTGTATCTATATGGTTTGTTATCTCGGCCCTAGGACATCTTTGAGCTTGTAATAATTCTCTGTAAATAAACAGGATTGTTCATTGGAATTTCCCTTTGTAAGTGGGTTTTCAAAGTTTCATTTTTCGTTGGCTTAATAAATAGTAGATCAGTGAAGCAAACGTATATACTTAACACACACAATAGTTTGTTACTTGAGCATTTGTCTTTTGAAGATTTGTGGAAATCCACTGCATAAATCAGTGTTCCATAGTGAATAAGAGACTTTTTACCTGAAATCTGCTGCCATGTATAGTGGTGCCATTAATCGATTGCCTTGCTTGCATGTTCCAATAGAGAAAGTTGGCAAAGCACAAATCCAAGGAGAACAGATAAACATGTGACTTGGGAGAAAATAAAAATTTGGGATTGAAAACTGACAGGGGATTTTGATGACCATTCTACAGGCATCCTACAGGCGTGGGTATAGTGGCTGCTGGCAGGCCGCCACCTATGCCTGCCATGGAAGGAGCCGCAAGCATGGGCTGTGGGCTAGGGAGAGAGGAGAGGTAGGGGCAAGCTGTGGACTGGAGGTGATTGTCGCCGTTTGTGCTTCTCTTACAGCTAGATTGCCGGTGGCTGACAAGCGCCCTCGGTAGGACCCAGGGAGCCGCCGCCGTACTTGAAGCTCACTGGTGCGCCTAGAGCCTGCTGCTCGCTAGCTCGCCGGTGTGAAGGGTCGCGACGGTGGCCTGCCATGCGGCGCGGGACTTGCGCCGGTGGCTTGCGCCCCGCCAAGGCCGAGACACTGGAGCCCCCGCGCCGAGGGCCCGATGCCGATCCACCGCCACGCGAAGCGCCACCCGTGATCCAGGAGGCTGCCGCGCCGAGGGTCGGACGCCAGCGCCAGCTCGCCGGTGATCGCTATTTCATCCCCCTTCCGGTGGCGCGGCAAGCATAGGGTGGAGGCTGCCGAGCAGGCGAAAAGGTCGCAGAGCGAGGGAGCGGAGCGAGTAGAGAAGCCTTGGCCTGCGAAGGTTCGAGATGGATCGGTCTACGCGTCTGATCGGGTGTGAGACCCGAACTGACCTGTATCGGACGGACCAAATCGTATGAACTCTCGATCCAACGGCTGTCGAGTTAGCAGACGACTTGGCCTTATCGGACACTCGTGGTTTGATCCAGAACTGAGAGGCAGGCACGTGGCAAGCGGAGACGCCGGAGAGTATGGTACAGATTTCGTCTTTTAAGAGAAGAGATGGTAGATTTCCAAATTTTTCTCCCGAACATCAGTGTTGGATAAAAAAAAAGGACAAGGATATCGCGCGACCCGTCGCGCTGTTGGAGAACGCGCGACCCACCCTGACGCACGTGCCCGGCCCCGCTCCCTGCCCGTCCCTCGCTCCCTGCCCGTCCCTTTCTATTTTTGGCGTGCCGAGCCATCTGTTGCCAGGCAACCACCCACCCACCAGCACGTGTCCAAGACTCCGGAAAATAAGGTTCAAAAGAGTACAATTGAAGGCGGAAGATGCAAATGTCATTTTCTATGTGACATCAAGCTGACACAAAACAAAAGAAAAGCAAAAGATTTTTTTTTTCTGAATTACTATAAATTTTGAATGTTGCAAACATTTTCAATTTCATTTGTACTGTTGTATTCTACGTGACTAAGCGAACACAACAAGACACCAATTGCATATATTTCAAAAAAAATATTTTAGTAGCAATTTGTGTAATATGTGCGAGGAGCTTTAATAATGGAGTTGCTACCATGTGATTCTAAAGTTGCTACTCCAATAATATACTAAAGTTATTAGAAAGTATGCACAAACTTAGAGGAAAAATATCAAAAGGAGTTACTATCATGTAATACTAAAGTTGTTACATAGTATGCATAAGTTGGGGGCAAAAAATATCAAAAGAGTTACTACCATACTACAACTTGTGGCGCAAATTATTAAAAATAAGTATTACATATGTTGCCAACTATGAGACAAGTTATTATACAACCCAATCTGGGACCCCTATTGCTAATACTACTTGCTAGAACCCCTACCTAATCCTAATACTTGCTTTGACCCATAACCCCAACCCAAGCTGTGACCCCTAATCTCAACCCAAGCTGCAATCCCTAATTCAAATAAACACTTGTTGCAACCCCTGAACCCAATATTTGTTGTGAATCCTAATCCTAACAAGTGTTGACAACCTCATCACACTTTCACACTACAAGTTGCTAAACTAGGGGGGCAAGTTATTATACAAACCATCAGATGACCCTAAAAAATACTAAAAAATAGAAGTTGCCGCTAACTGAGGGGACAATTTATTAGACAACCCATTACAACAATCAGAAAAACTGACTATCGGCCAACTATGGTGGAGGCATTTATAGAAGAAAAATGATAGCAGTGGCACGAAACAAGACAAGTTGCAACATGAGAGCTTTCGATAGTTTGAAGCCTCAATAATGAACTGAACAAAGGGCTTCAAGTTGACTGACATGGATATTGTAGATATAACATCAAAGCTTGAATTTTCAGATAGTTCATGTAACAAGCACATTATAAATTTTTTCTCAGCAAGCAGCATGGCCATCATAGCAACTTCTGAGGGTCCAAAATGCAAGTAACAACAACATAAAAATCTTGGTTTTTGAATTGACAAGTAATAAAGACCACAAGTGTTTGAACTGCTTGATAGATTTTGCTTGTCTTCGTAGTCCTATGTTGCTTAGGAACTACTAAAATCAAAATGGATGATTAAAATTTCTTAGCCACTATTGGAATTCTACTTGAACAGTCAAGGATCATGGCCCTACAAAACAAAAAGGAATAAATTAATTAAGGATAAAGAGAGCAAGGAAGACACTGTCAGTGAATACCTCCTCATAGAAACTATTTACTAGACTTGTCAACTAAATTAGTTGAGCTGAAAAATAATGAATTCATAAGCTTCATTCTTATATTTGCTATATGACAAAAGTCAAATACCTACCTGATATCAATGGTGACATCCTGCCTCTCCAAAAACAACACAGAATAGACCCCACAAATCATTACTACAGAGGGAGAAAAAAAATTTAAAATATAGAACATATACACATGAAGCTATCTATGAACAAAAAGATAAAGCATTATTTAAACTTACGGGTGGCAAGTTATTACTGTGTTGGAGCAAATTATATTTTGAACAAGTGGCAAGATATCGAGAAATGACAAATTCCGAGAATGATAACTTCAGGGTAGGCTGACCTAGAGCAGCAGCGGAACCCTTGTCACTGCTAGGGCTGAAGATGACGGTGTATTTGGAGCCCGGAGGGAATATATATGCACAAGTTCTGCAGCAAAAAAAGACACAAAAAAATGATGTAAGGTTTTAGTATAGGCTACAGCTGTACACCTATAATTTGGGAAGAATGGACTATGAAGCACACTCTTAAGTAAACTAGTACAAGTTGTGCGAAAAAAAGGCCAGACAAAAGATGCATTTCAGCTACTGAAATCATGTCATTTCTACAAATAATGAAACAAAAAGGAAGTAAAATTTTGATTTTTTAGAACTCATAATGATTTACTTAACACAAATGAAGTTAATATTGGATAGAACTGAACAATAGTCCGATTAATCCCACAATACATACTGATAATTCAACTATGAAAACCAGAAGCATGTACTTTGTGCAAACAAGGAGCATGTACTTTCAATGAAACACTGAGTTATAAATTTGGTTCTAGTGAAATTGAACCATAAGTTCACTAATACTAAGACTAAATGTAAATTTGAACTTCAAAGTAAAGACTTAAGATTACGGAACCTGAACATGATTGCAAAACTGAACATGAACATGATTGCAAAATTGAATCTAAACCTCTACTCAATAGAATAGACTGAGACTAATAAAATAAACTAAACATAAACATTGCTGCAACTAAATTAGACTGAACCTGAACATATAATAAACCGACAATCAAACTGAAAACTGAACTTCTATCTGAAAAAAAGCAAGAGGAGCAAATACTAGAAGCGTAAAATGAATTGATAATGAAATTGAACTGATAATAAAAAAATAATAGAGAGGAACTAAAATAGCTAAGACTAAAAGTAAAAATGAACAATACTTGAATAATACCAAAAAAAAGCTGAACCTATAACTATAAGAATTAAAAATGAAAATAAATACCAAAAGAACTCAAAAACTAAGACTTAAACTAAGAAATAGAAATTGAAACACTAAAATAGCTACCAAACAATGAAGGCATCACCAAAACACTGAAATAGCTACTAATTATAGAAGGCATTTGAATCAAACTGAAGCGCTGAAATAGCAAACAAAATAAGAAAAATGAAACAATAAGACTGAATCTACGAAACAATGAAATAGCTACCAAATAATGAAACCGAACCTCTAAACCTGATAAAATAAAATAGCTACAAAAAAATTAAAATGAAATGTTGTAACTAAAACAATAAGACCGGATCTCTAAAATAGAAAATGAAAATGGAACAACGAAATAGCTATCAAATAATGAAACTGAACCTCTGAAACTGATAAAATAAAATAGCTACAAAAAATTAAAATAAAAAGCTGAAACTAAAACAAGAAGACTAAATCTCAAAAATAGAAAATGAAAAAAGGAACAATGAAATAGCTACCAAATAATGAAACTAAACCTCTGTAACTGATAAAATAAAATAGCTACAAAAAAAATTAAAATGAAAAGCTAAAAAATGAAACAATAGGACTGATTCTATGAAATAGAAAATGAAAAATAAAGGAACTGAAACTACTAACTGAAATTAGAAACTAAAATTACTAATTAAAATTAGAAACTGAAATTAAGAAATGAAATTAGAAACTTAAATTTCTAATTGACACTAAAAATTAAAATGAAAATACAAACTGAAGGTAAGAACTAAATTTGGCCAAAATTGCTAACTCTTTGTAACATGCCACAAAATAGGATAAATAACTTGTTACAAACTAGATCCTTCCAAAAAAAAAAGGATACTAATGATATATATATTCACTAGGCTAACAATAGAACCCTAGAAATGTTCCTTCATCCACATATGCAGAGCATACAAAACATCATTTGGGTCAGAAAAAAGGAGCAGTGATAGTATTTGGGTTGTACTCAAATCGGCCTTCGATGAAGATACGAACTACAGCGCATGCTGGGGCAGATGGAATAAGGAGCTGCTACAGATCTGAATGAGCACTGAAGGGACCATGAATGGAAATTGCAGGAGCCCCCAGGCCCCAACCATGACGTGGCGGATGCAAAAGGGAGGGGATGCACGGCGGAGAGACCGGAAGCCTTCAACGAAATTCGGAGTAGCTCCTCGTCGTAGCACGCCGCAACTGCTGAACATCCTCCATCGTCGGCCGCAGCAACACCTGAAGGATGTAGAAGCCCAATCACACCGAGAGCGAATGCAGACGAAAAGCAGCAACCTCAAAAAAAGCGCAATGGGAACCAAGCACTTACTCCGTCCGTCGCGGCCAGCCACCACAGCTCGCCGGCTGCGCTTCCGACAGCAAAGTCGGACACGTTGGCCCGGATCCGCTGCCAGAACGAAAGGAGAAGAAGGGGTAGCGATGATTTGGGTGCTCCGTGCTCGGGTGGGACGGGGTGGTGTCCGTAGAGTTGGCTATACGTGGGGAGGTGGGGGTATAGCTGGGCCGGCCCGACGCGGCCTGGTGTCGCGCGATGCCGTCGGAGCGCGACCGGTCGCTTAATAGACTTTACGAAAAAAAAACTGATAAACTTCTCAACAGATGGCTCTTTGTAATGAGGCCGCCGCAGAGAACAAACTAGAAATCCGCGGGCGGTCGAAGCTTAGGCAGTCAGCTCAGCAGGTTCCAGAAGTTTTGATAAATCTCACTCCTAAGCTAATCGGGTTCACTAGCTCCATTCGTTCGTTAAACCAGAATGAGTGAACAACCTCTTCATGCTTGGCCACTTGTTACCTTTGCATGTTGTCGTCACTTGGCCCTCGTAGTTAAGTCGTAACCTCCACGTCTCCGGTTCGCCCTGGACCGTTCCGCCACTCTTCGGCGACGGGAGCCGGCCACCTCGACCTTGCCAACCCCTGCGCGGCGGCCTGGCCGTCCACGTCGAGTCCAGTTCGCCAGTGATCCTGCCTCACTCCACGTCGCGCGCATGAAGCAGTACTAGCCATCCTATCTAGAGTACTGTCCCTGCACTGCCCTGCATGCGCCTCATCAATCACCACAACCTACGGCCGTGAATCTCCGGCCGACGTGGCCTCCGCCGCGGCCGCTCACCTCGTCGTCACGGGCGGGCGAGCCACCTCCCCTACCTCGAGCTCCCCCGCCTATAAAAAGCCGCCACCCCCCACTCCGGCAAACCACCACTGCAACTCGACAGCGAGACAAGTGAAGCCAAGCAACAAAAAGCCTACTCACTGCTACTGCTACAGCGACTCAGCGAGCATCTTGCCTGCCGCTACGAGCCAACTTCTCGATCTCCACACCACCTCTGCACATACACACACTCCAATGGCCGCAACAGTGATGGCCTCCACCATGAGCTCCCTCGCCTTCGCCACCGCCGCCGGCGCGCGTCGTGGCGCCGGCGCCTTCCCGGCGTCGACGCCTGCGCTCGCGCCGCGCCGGCGCGCCATGGTCGTGAGGGCGCAGAGTGAGGACGCTGAGCCAAAGGAGGAGCCGACGACCACCACCACCCCGACGCCCAAGGCGAAGGCGGCGGCGAGCCCCGGGCTGTGGGACGCGCTGGCGTTCAGCGGCCCGGCGCCCGAGCGCATCAACGGGCGGCTGGCCATGGTGGGCTTCGTGTCCGCGCTCGCCGTCGAGGCGTCCCGCGGCGGGGGCCTCCTCTCGCAGGCCGGCAGCGGCTCCGGGCTCGCATGGTTCGCCGCCACCGCCGCCGTGCTCTCCGTCGCGTCGCTCGTGCCGCTCCTGCAGGGGGAGAGCGCCGAGAGCAGGAGCGGCGGGTTCATGAGCGCCGACGCCGAGCTCTGGAACGGACGCTTCGCCATGCTCGGCCTCGTCGCGCTCGCCTTCACCGAGTACCTCACCGGCGCGCCGTTCATCAACGCCTAGATTCATTTGTTTATCTAGGTTGATTGAATCCAACCCGGCCAGTGCATGTATGCAGTAAGCCAGTAACTTCGTGAAAGTAGGAAGGAATACATACATACTCCTTTCACTGAGTACGTTTGTAACTGTGTATGCTAGTAGTACTACTTTCCGTGTACGCGCCTACGTACGGTTGGACGAGCTAATTTTGTGCACTATACGTTTTGGATCAAATTAGCTACGAAACACATATCACTCCATAACAAGATAATGCAATTAGCGTGTCAGACTATTGTATGCTCATGCAGGCAGAACTCATGCATACATTTGTGTACATTCGTCCTCACAAATTACTAACACATATACATACACTCTTATACTTCTAAGCAACAACAACTTTGAAAGACAGACGATTCTATATTTAAATAAATATATTAAAAATACAAATTTAAAATAATACTTAATGTGATTGATTATATTTATCATACAATATATTTTATAATATATCTTTTTTGATGACATAGTACATCATTAACTTTTTAAGCTTGATTTTGTGTACGTTTTACATCAACTAGTTGCTATGCACGTGCGACACGCACGTGCCTATGAAAAAAATTCATAAACATTAGAGGAACAGTAATGTCATTTTTTATAACTCTTCATCATCATTGTCCTCCCTCATTACATCATGTAAAAGCTAGCGGAAGGAAATCAAGTCACATCTCGTAACATCTCTATTCGGTGCACGGTCCATTATTAATTGAATTTATAGCCAAGTAACTGCAACCATACCTAGATTTCTAATACTTCACTTTAAGGCATCAAGAACCAAGGCTGGAATAGCATGAGTAGAGCAGTGATGGTAAGACATGCATGGGACCGTATCTTCTTACAATAGCCTTGCTATTATTGGTTCCCATCCGTCGACTATATATGAGCATGACAATTGTTGTGCAAGAGTGACAAAATTTTGTATTTACCCAAGCCATATAACTCATGAAGTTTTCATTACCTTAGCCTGCATATTAGTAAACCCTTAAGTTGACACAGTTTAAGTTGGCCCTTGTAAAAAAATTGTTCTATGAATTATCCTTACAAACATAAGCCCTTGTAAAAAAATGTTCTACAATTGTTGTTAAGAGCAAATCGAAGGCAATATTTTGTTACCCCCTATATAGAAAATCAAAATTATTGCCAAAATTCCATTCAAAAAATTGTGCTTAATTAGTGGGCACTCCTATCCTTTTCAGTCCTAAAACCTATTAAAATCAAAGCATAAACAAACAATTTGCAATCAGTGAAAGACATCAACCTATTACACTTCAAAATTTGCAATCAGTGAAATAAATAGAACCTTGAGGTGCAAAGACCTTAATGTCATCCTTAGTAATCGCGTCAGCACAAGAACTATAAACAAACACAATCCGATCGACGTCACAAGAAAGATCTGCTAAATCTAAAGAGAAAACACCAAGGTCTCTTATCACGGTTGTCATCGCAATAAAATGCTACAAGAGAGAATCAGATTAATTAATTGCAAATTTGCTATCCTGAATGATGACTTAGATCCGCCAGAGGTCGACGGTCTGGTGGGGTCGTGGTAGTGCTGAACATCCCTGTATATAATCATATGGCATCAGTAGCTTTGTTTTGGCCAAAACTGTTGTACTCTTGTGCAAAACGCCCTTTGACAACGCTACACACAATTAGCTATGAGAGAACACTGGTTCAGAAGCATAACTGGATATTTCTGTATATAATTTTTCTAGATCATATTTTACCAATCAAAGAAATGAACAATTTGTTAGCAGTATTTTTTTTTCAAACATAAACATAGTAATCTATAGATAGGCAGGTATGGATTGGCTTACTGAATAAGGCATTGGAAACTCACGCAAAAAATCAAACCAGCAGTTGTGCAAATCAGAGGGGAACACTCGATCTTGTCATGTGCTGCAGGGGTATATACAAGGTGAGCAATTACAAAAAAAATCTTTGTTTTAACATTTTTAGGGGTGCAAAGGAAACTCACATAAAAAATCAAACCAACAGTTGTGTAAATCAGAGGGGAACATTCGATCTTGTCATGTGCCGCATGGGTATATACAAAGTGAGCAATTACACAAATTCTTTGTTTTAACATTTTTAGGGGGGTACGTTTGCACACCCCCCACCCCCCTTTAATCTCAATGTGCCTTGCCCCTACAAACCGGCCAGTGGCCATCGATGGTGCATAATTTCCATGGAGTTACAATCAATTTCATCTTCAAACCTACCTACCCAATTTAATAATATAGATAAAGACAAATATTATCAAACATAATATTTTGGAATTCCCAACTAAAAAGTAGTACATTAATTAGTACGTCAATTTGCAACGATATATGCACTAAGGTATATTTTCTAGAAATTATATTGCACTATGATGACTTTGAAACTCCAGTAAAGAATAGAAAATTGGATGTTGTTTTATGCATGCACCGCCCTAGTTTAAGGACGGGATCTAAGAAATCTCATCATTCACACAACCATACGCCATATTATAATTATATTCTTATTTTGCATCAGCCAAAGATTGCTGAGATTCCAGTATATCGTAAGATACTAACCATCCTACTTGTGAATTACCTAGATCAACGAATTGGTCAATAGTCAGCAGGACAGCAAAATTCAGGTAGTACCTCTTGACGTGCTTGTCCAACGGATTGGCCGCGTCTGCACCTGCAGCAATTGGGAGTTTGGGGCACAGCAAATCAGCCACAGACACACGTGTACATCATGAGGTGGGGCCGGTGAGGCAAGGTCGATCGAGGAGAAGATGGTCCGAGGCGGAGACAGGCATCAGCACGCCTCCCCCGCAAGTTCGCCGGTGGGTGCAAGAAGCGAAGGCTGGCTGCAGCGACTTGCATCGGACTTCACCGAGGGAAAGAGGATCTATCAAGGATTTACGGAAGGGAGAAAAAGAAAGCAGCGCGATGAGTACAGGCAGTTATGGAAGGGAGAAAAAGAAAAGGGACCCGGCAGAGAGCAGATGGGTACGGCGGGCGGGTATCGATCGACTACGGTGACAAAAAAATCCCACGCAAGACATCCGCGAGAGAGAAACACGCGTAAATGTTTACATGTTTACAAGCCGGGTCCACTTATCAGATCACCGTGGGTGATTTAGATGCGTTGGATTAGATCTTAATGTATATCTAACGAATAACAATTAAGGTGGGTAGAAAAAATTAGGGTAAGAGTCTATTTTCAATTCCTTCGCTCTTTTATATTACATCAATTAGCTACGAGATACATATTACTCCATCCGAAAAGAACGTAATTAGCTATTTACACTATTCTATGTTTGACTAAATACATTAAAAATACTAATATTTAAATAAAAAAAATCACTTTCTATATGATTTTATCCTTCAATAGCTTTTCTTTATCTTGTGAGCACTCTAAAAGGCCCATCTCGCTCTCCATCTTTAGCTAGAATAGAGAATAATAATAATATTTAGAGATCTAAGTAAAGAAGTTGTTAGAGGATTTCTTTTACCAAGATCTCTATTCCCATTAGAGCAACTTTCAACTCCAATAGCCTTCTTATTGATAGGAATAGAGACTTTGGTGAAAAAATGTCATCCAACTTTCTTCTTTAGTTAGAACTCCAAATATTGTCATCTTTCCGGATTTCTCGCTAGCTAACGAAAGAGAGCGGTATTGGCTCTGTAAAGTATGCATAATATCTCTTCGCTATGTCTAGAACTAAAACACATGAACGATTTTTGTCCACCTGACGACTTCTTAAGGGACAGAAAATGATCTCTTATGTTGGCATCATTGCCTCGCTGGGCGGCAGGAGTCGTTGCCGTAGCTCCATAGCCCCGCCCGGCGATAGGCACCAACGCCACGCTATTGCCTCAATTGGCAGAGGACTCCCCCTGTGCCCTTTAAGGTGAGGTGCATGACAGATGGCTTGAACTCTTTAGAGGCGATGAGAGGTACAACACCTCACCATGCACCGAGATCCAGCCGCTCCCGCTGGCATTGCCACCCGAGGTGGAAAACTGGCTTGTGGCGTTGATCGTCTACATCTTCACGTTCCAGCCACGGCAGCTAGACATTGCCGCACATGCGTGGTGAGATGGAGGTAGAGAGGAGGGATGAGGGTTTCGAGGAAAGGAGGAGGTGGAGTGGGTGAGGGTTTGGGAGGGGAGGCGGATCGGAGTGGGCAAGGATCATATTACATACAGTTCTAGCTGCCTCTATAGTTTGTCCGACTGCCTCTAAATCTAAAAATAATAGAATTTTCAATAGCGTTAGTAATTCCAACGCCTCTATAGAGGCAATGGTAGATGTGGCTAGATAGTGAGCCGCTTCTGAAGATGCATCTACAGAGACGGCTCCTATAGAAAAATGGTCCTATTTTTGAAAATCAATTTTTAGCAGTGTGAGTCTGTAATTAATTAGCAAAATATGAAGGTGCGGATCATTCTTTTTTAGGTTTAGAGAACCATTTCACCTTAATATATATAGCACTCACCGTCATAAAAGTCAAAGGAGTATAAAAAATAAAAATAAATGGAAAGAGCATTAATGTAACACATGCGGCGAGTAGGATGGATAGGGCTACTGGATTGGGAGGAGAGGAGGGAGAAGGAGGGGGCGGCTAGGGTGGGCTGCGCGGCCAGGAAAGGGAGGAGGGAGAGATGAGACGCGGGAGAATAGGAATAACAGACTTTCATCCAATTACTTTCTTAATAGATCTTATTACAATCCCCTAATATTTATAGTTCCGATTGGACTCTAAAAGAAAAGAAACCTTATCGACCGGATCCTTCCTTTTTTTACCAATTCAATAATATCTAGAAACATCTTAAATAATACTAATTAAGATAACTGCATGCGGAGGTCGACCCGCGGGGGAGGCGGCGCTTACCACGGTGCCCTGGTGGCGGCGTGCGGCGCACCCACCACCCCTAGGGTTTGGGGTGGTCGCGGCCCGCGTCACCGCTTCTCTCTTTTTTGAGGCTTTTAGGCCCAATTGCTCCTTGTTTTCATGTCATGCATGGCGTACGTGTGACAAAACTCCCACCTTCTCTGCTCGACGCGTCCTCATGGCGAAGTGCAAGCCAGGTGTTGGTCCCATCTGGTGTTGGTGCACCAATTCTAATCGCTTCCAAGAAGCAAGTCGTCATGCCAGGTCCGACCATTGACACAATAGGTTATGTCCTTATTGTTGTCCAGTGTACCGATGTACTCAAAGATGGAGTAGGAAGTAGCAGGTATCGACGGAAGAAGAGCCGGATGAATCATTGTATTCATGCTGAATTTAACCATTACTCGTGGAGGTTGCTAGAAGTTCTAGAATATATCATGAGTTGTCACGTCCAAAGGGCTGGTATGATTCTCCATATTGATGATGTTGTATGTTTTAGGGGTGTTGTAATGAGTTTAACCTTGTTTCCAAACATGCCCAAGTCCGTACTCCTGATGATAAGGTTTGTAGAATTAAATTAGGGATTAACCCAATATTGACATTGTTTACCTGAGCAATGATATTACTAGCATTATCAATGAATAACACTGATGCCTCAGGTACCCTGCAATCTAACTTCCATGTTTTACCCATGAGAACATGTGATGGCATAATGGAGGCTCCCTCTATAGACACTTTATGAACCCCCAAAATTAATATTTCAATGCAGTTTGGACTCTATTTTTTGAGTTCCAGAAGTAGATCCCACAGTAGTGTCGAAGCCGCTGGAAGATAGAGTCGGTTATCATAAAGAATCAGGCCATCCTCCACTGTCCAAACTGCTAATTCCTGTCCCGACTGTATGGTTGTGTACATCTTTCTAAGCATGTGCTACTGTCTGATGGCATGTCAAATATTGGTGAATATTAGGAATTCGCTATTACTAATGAAATCCAAGGCATTAGGTTGCCGTGCTCTGTTGGATTTGTTTATTGAGCTATCTGCTAATTTGGGGGATACACCCTTACGTACCATAGGTGGAGGAGCCGACAATGCTCAAACCGTTGATTGAATCTGATGCTGCGCTGAGTAATCAAGTATGTGAATGCCCCTCTTTAATATATTGAAGTTCTAGATCTGAGAAATCCCACATGATTCTGCCAAGTCCTACCAAGGTGCTCCCAGAATAACATCGATGTCGTTACCAATATCTATTAGGAGTGCATTAATATCCAAGATGTCACTTGCAATTCTCAAGGGGACATTAAAGGATGCATGGTGACATGATACCTCGTTTCCACTTCCCACTAATATAGTGGTGTCAATTATCTGCTCAGTGAGTCCTATGGCTCGAACCACATTGATATCAATTATGTTGTGCGTAGCTCCCAAATCAACTCGTGCTATTACACATGTTTCGTTGATCATTGCTTCCAGGTACATTGGTGAAGCCCCATGTATCCCAGAGTGTGGTTTCCCGGTCATCATCATCATACTTTTCTAAGAATCTTTTGCTATAAAATCATTGACCTGTAATTTTAAATAGCATCTTACATTTATGGCCACGAGAGAATGCTTCATCACAGTTAAAGCAGATGCTAGCCTGTCACCGAATCGCCATATCGTCCGCTATCAGTCGATTGAAGGGTCGTTGTGTTGGAGGAGGGTCCACTGTTGGGGTGGATACTGCCGGTGTAGTTACGATAGTTGTCGCTGCCATTGTCGTTGACGAACGTGGGGGTGGAAGGTGCCCCTGTTTGGATGCTGCAGACTTGTT
Organism: Chrysopogon serrulatus; assembly: GCA_015844335.1. NCBI lineage: Eukaryota > Viridiplantae > Streptophyta > Magnoliopsida > Poales > Poaceae > Chrysopogon > Chrysopogon serrulatus. The sequence goes on along the minus strand of JADLZL010003255.1, from coordinate 1,894 downwards.
CGCATCTGCCATCACTGTCCGATGACGTTCATACGAGCGTGCAAGAGGCATCGTTGTTTCCATGTCCTGTGGGTTTAGTAACTCAACATCTATTTTCAGCGGTTCCAATAATTTTGCTGTGAATATGTTGACTTGCTGTAACTCATCTAGATTCTCACACGAGCAACCAATTCTAGGAAGCGTTATGTGTATTGACATAGCCTGTTTTATGAGTGCTGCCAATTCTCCCGATGGATTGCGACGAGTTGGTGGCCTGAATCTCTCATTAATACATTTGACAAAGTATGCCCAACTCATATCATCATGCTCCTGTGATAATCTCATATACTACCGTCGTGCAGCTCTAGTTAGATGATAAGATGTGTACCATGTTTTCTGATCGTCTAGGGTGCGCTGCCCTTTGAAAAACGGCTCACAATGATTGAGCCATGTTAATGGGTCGTCCTTCCCATCATATGTTGCAAATGACAATTTGTGCAGACGGATCTCTAGGCCCTAGAAGGCATTGGGTGCCTAGGGGCCATTGGCTCCTCCATGGGTTTGATGTTGATATCGAGCAACAATTTGTTCTCCAATTCAACGGTCAATTCAGACATAGTAGATGAGTGAGATTTTTTACCTGGTCCTGAATGTACTCACGGGCAACTTCCACCATCTTGTTCTTGGTGGCCGCCTCCAATGCTATCACCAAGCTCTTCCTTGTCTGCTCCAACCTCTCCCTCGTGGCGTTAGCAGATTGCCCCATCTCCAGAGTAGAGAGTCGATTGCCAAGGTCACTGAGTTTCTTGGTGACGTTGTCGATCTTGGTGAGGACCAATCCCTCAAAGTAAGTGAAAAGCTTCTTGATTACGTCGACATCCATGATGGATCATATCTCTGAGTCTCGATACCGGTTGTAACACACGCGACGGGTAGGGTGGATAGGGCTAGTGGATTGGGAGGAGAGGAGGGAGAAGAAGGGAGGGCTAGGGGCGCACGCCCACGAGGCGGCTGCCGGCGGCGGCGGCGGTGGTGGCGGCGTGGCGCGGCTAGGGCGGCGCACCACGCGAGGCGGCTCTGGGCGGCAATGGTGGTGGCGGCGTCTGTGGCGGTTAGGGGCGGGGCGGGGCGGCGCCCCACGGAAAGGGAGGAGGGAGAGAGGAGACGTGGGAGAATAGGAATAATGGACTTTCGCCCAATTACTTTCTTAATAGATCTGATTACAATTCCCTAATATTTATAGTCCCGATTGGACTCTAAAAAGAAAAGGAACCTTGTCGACCGGATCCTTCCTTTTTTATAATTTCACTAATATCTGAAAATATCTTAAATAATTCTAATTAAGATAACTGCACGGAGGTGGGCCCGCGGGGAGGCGGCGCCTCCCTTGGCGCCCCGGTGGCGGCATGCGGTGCGCCCACTACCCATAGGGTTTGGGGTGGTCGCGCCCACGTCGCCGCTCTCTCTCTTTCTGAGCTTTTAGGCCTAATTGTTTCTTGTTTCCATGTTATGTGTGACATAGGTGTGACAATTAACGTTCAACACCTATCATTTGCTTTGCGGGTCAATCTTCGTACATCGTGCTTTACTACTTGTTACACAGATTCTTTTCTACTCTGAAATAAAATAGAACAAAGGACAAAGACAGCAGTATTAATTAGCACTTGGAAGTTATGATAATTGATAACACACGGTTGGTAGAAATTAACTGACGTGGCTGAAACATTCTATTGAGTCAACTGAAATAGAGCTGGGCGTGTTTGGAAGGGCAGGGCTCCTCTGAGAAACTCTACTAAATAGTCTAGGCTACCTTCCAGCCGGCCCCTCGGTTAAGGAGCAGCATCCTTACATGGGTGATGAACTCGCCGCCTGTGCAGAGGTTGTTCGCGTGGAAGCCGGCCTCACATCTTGTGGC